>JBCEWC010019086.1:0-11609 GCA_038996855.1 Solanum aculeatissimum
AATTGTATTGCAACGAAAAATTTAGTGGAAAAAATCATTTAGATTGGTCGGGTGACTTTCGAAGTGAAATATCAATTGTTGAGTGACTTTCTAAGTGACATAACAATAGTTAAGTGACTTTTGAGTTATAAAACAAAGTTAAGTGATTTTTTTTAAAAGAACTTATTGTTAAGTGACTTTCTGTGAAAGAAATTTTTAGTTGAGTAATTTTGAGGTTAAAAAGGAAAGTTAAGTGATTTTCTGTGATAAAAACTAATAGTTAAGTGACCATCTAAGAAATGAATTCATAGTTGAGTGACTTTAGAGTTAAAAATGAAAGTTAAGTGACTTTCTGTGAAAACAATTCATAGTTGAGTCACTATTAATGATATTAACTCAAACTTTTCTTCTTCTTCTTTGTACTTTCTTTCATTTTTTTTCCTCTGTTTTTCTATTGATTTTATTTATTCTTTTTTTATTTTCCATGCCTTTTCTTTTGATTTGATTTCAAATTTTATTCCAAATGCTTTGTATTTAATATAAGTTAATTCACGAATATCAAAATAAGTGAAGAGAATTAAATAAAATATTTTAAAAAATTAAAACGTTAAAAAGTAAGGGACGGTTTTTAATCCTTCTTCTAAAAAAATACACACAATTTTTAAAAAAATAATTAAAAGTGAAACGATAAGAAACTAATTAAAGGGAAAAAATAAAAGTTTAAAAGTGAGGAAAAAACTAAAATGAATATTTTACAAAAAGTAAAAATAATTAAATATAGATAAATTTTAATGATAATAATTATGTGTACTAACTAATTATAAACAAACCAATTCAATATTTGGGATGTGTTTATTTCATTTTAAAATTATTTAGGAGTGTAATAGTATCCTAATAAAATTTTGGTGTGTCACTAGAATTCTGATCACATTTAGAAGGTAATTTTGAACTATCCTTCTAATAATTTTTTTCTTAATATTACTCTAATAATCATATTTAAAGGGCATTTGACCATTGATTTTTTTCACTTTTTTTTTTTGAAGTTCAATTCCGGGAAATATATTTCGCCATAAAATGCTAAAAAAAATTATTTTAACTTTTTCACACCAAATTACTCATAAAATTAACAAACAATTCTAATTTATTTCATGATCAAATAGAATTCTAATATTATTTTCCATTTTAAAAACAAAAAAATATTTTTTGGTAAAATGTGTTGTGCACGCGCAATTTAATTGGTGTAGGGAAAAAAGATTTTGACTGCAAATTGATTCGTTTATAATCTTTTCTACATATTGTATGGTCGCTTCCTTTCACATTATGTAGACACAAGAATAATACTAAGAAATTTTTGAAAAAGGAGACTGCTGAAACAGTAACAAAGAGTGTGGAATATTAACTGAATGTCACCTTTTTCCTTTTGGTTTCACTCTCCATCTTTCAGCTTCATATTCGATTAAATTCTAACTCGTGTATTTAAAAATTTATTAGTGGAAGTAGTATTTCTCATGATTTGTTTTTTTGCATTTTCAACAACTCAAATCTGAGACGTCCAATTTAAAATTGAATTTGTAATCCATGTTAGTAGTAGCATTTTCTTTATGTCCTTTTTTGGATTCAACTGTTTTGCAATTTTTTTGGGCACATGTGGACCGACCCGATTCAATCTTAATCCGACCCGAGTATTTATTTTTTACAGTGGTGTAGTTATTTAAATAATTGTCCAATCTTATCCTAAAGGATAAGACTGGACGGCTAGGTGATTATAATCACCAACCACTTCCCTATTTCTAGGCAAGTTGATTTTGATTCCTTATGTGAGTGGAAGAAAGAAGTTTAAAGAGAAAAAAAAATACTGCATATAGTTTTGAATAACAATTTACTGGTCTTTAATTCATCAAAAACACAAAAAGGCATTTGGTTCGTGAATTAAAATCCGTGTTCCCAATAAAATACAGCGTGATCTTGGGCGGAATTAGTTGGTGGCTTAACAACTCTCGTGAAATCGTCTAAAGGTACCATCCCGTTGCTCTTGCCCCTTTAATTCTGCTTACAATTTATTTTTCAGTGTGATATTTAAATTTATGAGATATCTGGTTCTATGAACTCTTCCCTTTTTGTTTACCTTACAAACATAACATGCTTAATTCATTCACTGTAACATTAGTCTTATGTTTCTCCGTACAAGTGATACTAACGAACTAGGCTCAGATATCAATTTTGACCCATTTTCTCGAGTCATGATGGTATATTATTTTTTATAATAAAAATAGAATTGTTAATTTAAAAGGATTAGCACATAGATCAAAAGAATATGATCTTTCAATACCAATTTCTCTCATTTTTGATATGCGATTATGAGCCCCAATCTTACTCAACCAATTTTGAACTTAAAAATAATTTGTACTTGTGATAAATCTTTTACAAACTCGTCTTTTTTAAAATCTTTTCAATAATAATTGACTGAATACTCATGCTTTAATGAAAAAAAGGAACATGAAGCTAAATCTATTATTGTGGATCTGATCTGATCTTTTCTTTTCTTTGATGGATGTGGACAAGTGAGAAAATATCTATACATAAGAAGTAATAATTGTGCAAGGTAAATAAGCTTTCAACCCAAGCAAAATGCAACTAGCAGGAGGTAAATAATTTCTTTAATAACTTAAAGAAAAATTCCACTCTCAGAGCTAATCTACTTTAATTTTATTGAAAGAATTTGATGTTTTTAGCAATAAATGTGATAATTGAAATTTTAAAAAAAGATAATTCAATCATCTGCAAATAAAAAATTAAAAAAAAGGAAATTATGCTATCAATTCTAAATTTGTTATGGTTCTATTTTTGACACCACATCAAGTTAGCTTATTATAGGACCATATTTTTATTTTTTGAGAGTAAGGCTAATTAAGTTCTTCATTTTTGTTAATGTAAGATTTGAGAATAAGAAGACTTTTTTCCTCAGCTCTTATGATTATGTTATTCATGCTAGCTAGGCAAAGTTCAAGTTATACCAAACCATATATAAATAATGGGAAAAATTATGCGGATAAACAAACATATACTAATTACTTAACTAATATAGTTACAGTTTGAATTAATTACAGCTCGAGACAAACATCTATTTTGCTGTAATTGCAGTTTGAGTTTTGTATAATTTACGCGATTTATACAAACGTTGTGCACGATTATACGAATATATATTGTGCATGAATCAAATTGTATACCGAAATTTACAAACACTGTGAATTATATAGTGAATTAGATAAATGTTGTGCACGAATTGTATAGCGAAATATACAAACGCAATACAAAAACTGCGAATTGTATAGCAAATAATACAAATGTTGCGTGAATTATACAAATGCTGCTATAACTATAATTACAAAGTGTAATTGCCCAAACTATAGCTATGAAGTATAATTAAACTTTATATATTTATCAGAAATTTCTTCTAATCAGCTATATAATATTTCCCTGTTATTTAGAAAGAGCTTTAGGAAATAGGTAATTGCTCTTAGCTCGTTGGAAGAGCAAAGTTATATTATATGGTAAAAATTTCTCACATTTGTTAAAAACAAAGAATCTTTAATTTTCAAAATTAAACTATAAATATTAAATAGTCAGAATAAATTAATAAAACATGCTTAAATATTCAAGACAATTTAAATAAGTGAGAACTTAACCTAATATTATGTTACCAATGCAAAGTAAGGTTGCGTACAATAGATCCTCGTGGTCGGACCCTTCCTCAAACTCGCATATAGCAAAAGTTTTAGTGCATCTAGCTCGGCTTTTCAATATAGTCCTGCACATACACAATTTATAAGTCAAATAAAACATTTGGAACTCAAAACATACACATTGAAATAGACATTTCATCGAATGCATAAAGCATAATTTATTATACTATAAACTTGTAAAATGTATGTTCAATAAACTTGTAAAATGTATGTTCACAATAAGAAAAATTTTCAAACTCACAAACTAATATGGAACATAATACGGAAGGATCATCAATAAAAACGACTTTTATATTTACAAATTCAAATTTAATTAGATTTTGAGTATCAAATATCGATTAAAAAAAAAGACGTGTCAATTTCCAAAACCTTAGTACTGATCTTCTCTGTGTATGATTTGGCATATTGCCAAAATTAAATACGTCAAATTAATTATTAGGGTACCATGATTTCTATTAAGAATGGATCACTTCAAATGAGTACTCTTGAAGGCCTTATATATATATAATAAGTATAATAACCAAGTCATTTATTAAACAAAAAGCAACAGTAAATCAAATTCCCAGTCATTTCATGAACATATCGCACGTACCATCTTTTAGAATATCAAATAATTAATACTACAATAAATTTATCTTATCCACTTTAATCAAAGAAACCCTACTTATATAGAAACCTTGGGATTGTACTCTCTTCAGTCACTTTTGCTTGTCATATTTCGCTTCTCGAGAATCAAATAATATGAACTTTAACTAACATTTTAATATGTATTTTTATCAATCATATTAATATGAAAAAAGATCGTAACTTCTAGAATTTTTCATCTAGTTTTCGAATATCAAAATTTACATTTGAAACATTGAATTAATCTAACTCAGTTTTTTATAATTATTTTAACATCCATTCGTGTGATGGCGGAGTTAGGCATAACTCCAACCTGTATATTTATCAAAAATTACACAAAGAAGGACATAATCTAACTCAATTTAACTCATCAAATTAGTCAAATTGACTCTCATAAAGCAATACATGACGAATAAAAATGAACGGAGAGAGCATTTTTCATTTCTTTTTACGTTTTCTTTAAACTAAATCCAAATTAGAAAGAAAAAATGTTGTAATAAATTGGCAAAACGATAATAAGGCCTAGATAAATCTTCTAGCAATATTGCGTGGGACTATTTAAGAATCAAACACTGGCTGCTAATATATATATTTTGATAATTTGATTTGTGGGAAACAATTAATTCTTATAAAAAGTTTGGTAATTAATAAATGAAACTTATAATAATGTGATTATTTCATTAATCATGGTATCTTATCAGCTCATAAAGAAATAGTGTAGTTGATTTATATCAAATCAAAATTTTAGATGAAGATATTAATATGATGTGGATTCTTCTTCTACTACTAATTATATTATTAATTAAAAAGGAAGAAAGGGAGGGTTATCATTGATCCCACTTCACTTACAAGCATGTAAATCTTTGATATGATTGTGTTTTCTATTTTACTACTTCAATATCATGCAAAATTAGTTCAAAACTAATCTATATCAACATAGTTTAAATTCTATATCTTAATATTTCTAAAATAAAAAAAAATACAAAATTTTGGACGTATTTTCTATCGTAATATCATTGAAATTATGAGCATTCTAACCAAAAAACCGTCAAAAACATTCTTGATGAGCTAATTCCCCGTCAAAATTGCATTTTTAATAGTATGATCGATGATCATATCTTTTAAAAAAAATTTGAACTATCAATAACGATTCATAATTAATAAGTGGAGATTAGTAAGCTGTAAAACAAAGTGAGTTACATGTTATAATAGGTTAAAATACAATTATCATAATGTGAAAATCATATATACTGTCACTATATATAAGTTAAATTACTAAGAGTAATTAATTTTTTTTTCCAATAGCCATGAATAATTTAATTGTGATATCATGTTAAAAGTTGAAGAATATAAATGAAGTGTTATGGGTAAAAGTTGTATACTAAATTAAGGAAAAGAAATGACAGGAGTAATGAAAAAAATTAAACTCTATTAGGAGGAGTATAATCTCTTGAATTAATGATAAATAAACTTTATGGATGAGGGTGAAAGGTTTGTCAACTCTACTTTTAATTGAAGACAGAAAGAAAAGTGCTACTGTAAAAAAAAACAGATAAAGAAATGGTCCTGATTCTCTTGTCATCATTTCCTAATATAATTAGCCACTTAGCATAATGAGCATATTAATTATAAGCTTATAAAAAAAATACACTACTCTAATATTCTGTCTCAGTCATGCGTAAATTACGACTATTAACTTCAAATCTTAATTAATTAAGCATTTTGTTTAACGAAAAATGATTTTTTTTTTAAAAAAATACTTCTAAATTATTCAAAATAGATATTTTTGGCGAAACTATAGCCTTGTCGTTAGTGAACTAGCGCACAAATATAATGTCCTCTAAGTAGATCAAAAAATACCCTCCCAACTAACAATTGCTCAAAAAATAAGGGCGAAAATGTCATTTCAGTATTTTTCATGTGTTATTTTTTGTTTATTACTCTCCTTATCTTATTTTATGTGATATCTTTTTTTTTTTTAGTCCGTCTACAAAAAGAATATCACCTTTGGAAATAATTTACCTTTAAAATTTCCTTTTTAACCTTAATGAAATAATTTTCAATCACACAAATATGTAAAAATGATTTTAAACCACAAGTTTCAGAAGTCTTCTTTTTTTTCTTAAACACCGTACCAAATCAAAAAATGTCACATAAAATGAGATGGAAGGAGTAAAAGCTAATTTGATAATTTTTTAAAATTAGATTAGATTAGCTCAATACTGTAGACGGCTTATCACCAGTGAGGATTTTCTTTTGTGTTCTTTATTTTTTCAAGTAGCAACAACATCAACAGATCCAGTGAAATCTCACAAGTGGGGTCTGAAGAGGATAAAATGTATGCAGACTTTATCACTATCTCACAAAGATAGAAAGATTGTTTCCGAAAAACTATTTTTTCAAGTAGCAAACAATAAAACTTTGGAGAAAAAGAAAGAGAGAATAAGGTGATCAGAAATTAAAGCCTAAAAGTGGGAAAAGTTGAAGACAAAAGAAGGCATTGATTTAACTGGTGTTTTAGAGTAACCCTTTTTAGGCTATGTGGCTAGTTAAAAAGAGAGAGCTATATATATATATTTACTACTACCAAAAGACATTGAGAAGACAGATTTCTGGCAGGTGAATGAAGTTCTAAAAAGTGGACAATGCTTTAAATATAAACTTACTTGCACTTTCTAAAAATTCCCCACTAACTTAAACAAACAAAATTAATTCTATGCATCAACAGTGAAAAAGAATATTTACATAATTGAGTCACATATTAAATTATTATAAAATTAATCACTTTACAAATATTGACAAATCGTTTGGTTGAAAATAAGATATCTCATGAGAGATAGTAACAAGAATAGTTAATTTCGTATTCTATATCACATAGTGGTTTGGTATAGATTTTTATCATTATTTTAGCTAGCTACAATCATTTTCTCCACAAATTTAATCTCAAATTTTATATTGATATGACTCATAGTCTTTGTAACCAAATGACCTCTTAATTGATAGTCTGATACAAATAATAATTGACATGTTTCATATATTAAAATCCACGAATAATAAAAATAAGGGTATATGTTTAAATGAATGTGTAGACATATTAGGAGATGATGGATAAAATAAGAAAGGTGAGATTGAGATAATTCAGATATGTGAAAATGTAATGCACAAATGCTCCAATAAGAAGGTGGGAGAGTTTTTCTATGACAAGTATGAGGAGAGGCAAATGTAATCTAGAGAAGTATCGCGTAAAACTGATTATTAGACAAAACATAATACATTTGCATGCAGCTTATCGAGGATCCTAAACAAGATCAAACTATGAGGTCGATGATTAGAGTAAAAGATTAGTAGGTAGTTGAACATTGTTTATTCTTCTTTATCGGGTAATTATTACTCACGGTATACTATATATCTTGTCTTTGGATTTCATAGCTACTTGTTTCTATTGTTTTAGTTATCACATTATTTGTTGTAGCTCTATTTTTATACTTGATTTTATCATCTTTTACTTAAGTTGAGGATTTTCAATAAACACTCTCTAACTTCATAAAGTAGGGATAAAACTGTATACACATCACCTTCTCCAAATTTTATATATAAATTTTACTGAATACGTTATTATTGAATACAATAGAAGAAGGAAGTTTAAATTGTAACCATATATGGCTTGTATCCCATCCTCTTAGCCGAAGGCAATAAACAAAATGCAATTTAAATATTGGTCTGGGCTGTCCAGCAATTAGCCAGCTAGTAAATCACAATACTTGGGAATTTTTGCAATTCCCAAGAAACCAGGACCCAATATTAAACAAGTTATGAATAGCCAATTTGGGGACAAGTGCAGGAATCGACATTTCTAGCCCTTTTTTTATAGGATACTCACATTTTCAAACTATTTAAAGTTTAGCCACCAGAGAATAAAAATAAAGATCTTACTGTTGTAGAACCTAATTTTAGACCCGAAAATTACGTATGTTCTAACTGAAAATTTAATATAATTATGGGTATCCGTTATATCAGATATACTAGACAACATTCACTTGCCATCCACCCTTAAATTTGTCCTATAAATTACACTGAATATGTTATTGTTATTATATCCGAATCTTGATACTAGTAATAAAATCATGAAATGAGTTAAGGTCAATTTTTCAAGGTTTGATTTCTTGAGTATTGTATAATTTATTTATTTTTATGTGTCGTAGTTGACGCACACAAAATTCAGGAATACGACAAATAATCTGTGTGTAAATTATGAAAGTATCCGCCTGAAGAAGAAGAAGAAGGAACAGCAATAGCACTTGTCTGAAGTCTGCCATCATTGGTTAAATTTTAAATATTCTTTAAAACTGGTTATATTTTAAATGATTCTAGCCCAAACGCCAACATTGTGTATAGAATAAATTTTTGAGATTTAACAGTTTTAGCCGGTTATGAGTCAACCAACAAAATTTCACCCACCTAGTTGTAACAATTTGTAGCGGCCACCAATATATAGTCGGAAAACTGCACAAAATAGATCTAATTGTGAAATCATATATTTAAATTAGATTTATGACTCAAACTATTTATTTTCTTACTCCACTTTCTCTTTTCTTAAGATGTCAGCATGACATCAGTATCACTATTATGAATTAATCCTATGTGATACTCTGTCGATATATTGATACCATATCGGTATCATATAGTATATTGATACCTTATTGGTATCATGTAGGATTGAGCTTTTTCTTTAAGAAATAAATAAGAAATATTAAGAGAAAATTATTAAATTCACAATCTTATTTATTAAACTCTAAATTGGTAGAAAATATACTCTTTGTGATACTCTATTGGTATATTGATACTATATCAGTATCATATAGGATTGAACTTAATCCTCAATGATACTCTGTCGATATATTGATATCATATCGGTATCACGTAGGATTGAGCTCCATCCTCAATGATACTACATCCGCATACTGATACCCTATCACTATTCTCTATGATACTTCGTTGATATATTAATACCCTATCGGTATCCTCTGTGATACTTCGTGGGTATATTAATACCCTATTGGTGTCATATATGATGAGTGCATGGGATATTTAAGGATAAATACTTTTTTTTTTGTGGTATAAGCGTGGTTTCCCCATATAGTTAGTGTATAATAAATATATAGCATGCAATGTATATGTGTGTGTATATAAATACAGTGCATGTATATATACAAGTAATATACACTGTTTATAGAAAGTAAAGATTAGGGATGTTATTTTCATTGATGACTTTATTGAACTATTATGTAGTGTAATCTTTAATATTTTTACTTCACAGGCACCAAGCATTTTCGTGAGTAAAACAAAACATGTCGTTAACCAAATAAATCACAGGTTATTGCTCTACACTTTTAGTTTGTTAGTTCAAATCGATCAAATTAAATTAATAATAGATTGATATCATGTTGTTAATTGAAAATTGAGAAGAAAAGAACAAGCATAAGTTGATTAGGTGATTCATTTTGATTATTTTTTAATTGTGAAATTGGCCATAGTGTACATAAGATCCCAATCGATATGTTGTTGGCCTATTAATTTTATGTGATGATGTCTTTGTTAATCTGTTTTAATTTTTGATTTGTATGAAGCAGTAATTTAGCAAATCTTTCCGCTTTAATATCTTGTAAATCACATTATGATCTTTTTATAAAAGATTTATATTTTTACACAAAAAATTCAAAATATAAGAAAATAAATATTATTATAAAAAATATGTCATATAATATAATATAAAAAATCAGTTCAAGAAAATGCTTGATTGTTATAATAAAATGGCATAAGGAATGAAAAAATGTCTGACCTAATGACCTTATTTATGCAGTGTAACTTTACACATTGTTTGTTCGGAGGTATTATGAGAAATAATTCAGATTCTATGTACGATATTATTTAATATTATGTTTGATAAAAATTTTGGTTCTATATATAATTAATTTATGTATTAGTTAATATATCTTACATGGTATTAATTAGTATCTCCTATTTGGTGGTATTAGTAATACAGAGAATTAAATATGTAAAAGACAAAAATACTCCTCAATTTTTTTTACACTTTTTTTTGTTGATTTTATGTTTTATATTTGAGATTTTGTACTAGTAAATTTATTTAAATAAATAAGATTATAAATTTTATTTATTTGTGAGTTCATATTTGCATGATATTTTTAAAAAATATTACCATGTCAGATTTTAAATTTTATTTATTTGTGGATTCATATTTATATAATATACAAAAAAAATTTGTCATGTAGACTTTTTTTTTTGATAATTAATTTAGTTGGGTGATTTTGCTAATACAAAGACCTAATTGAATGGTTTTATTGATACAAAACAAAAGTTCAATGACTATATTAGGTAAATTCTCAAAATTGAGTGATCTTTTAAGACATAAACTCCATATTAAAGCAACAACCTGCAAACCTTTATGTGTAAAGATAGATGATTTATTTATTTTTACAGTTGTTTACCATCTTTTCAATTTTAAAAGTTGATGGTCTATCTTTATTAAATTGAAAATTTGGTGTTTTATGAGTGATCAATTTATTAAGATCACAATTATTTATCCCCAAATGATTCAAGTGAGAAAACTATTGTTCTCCAAGTTAGTTAGAAGATGTAACAAAATAATTTACTTTGACTCAATTACATGAAATAGAAAATTTCATAATAATTCAAGGATATAATTGAATTTTTTTTATAGAGTTTTAAACCAAATACAAAATTAAATGAAAAATAATAAATTAAATACTTTATAAAAAATAATCTTCGCATTATTAATTTATACGTTATTCATCATCGTACCAAACGACTCCTAGACCAGTTGTGCCTCTGACTCCGCCCATGTGTCAATAAGGGCAAAAATTGCAATAAATGGGTGAATCCATAAGGTGGACCCGTAAAATCTTTACGAAGATGAACCCAAGTTTGAATATGAGTTGATACAAATGGGCTTACAGTGAGAATGGGCCCAGTAATTTGCTAGGTGGTTAATGTTTTGGTCCCAAGTTGACAACCTACTGGCCACACACATATATTGTACCTTGTACTATGACAGCACCTCAGGGAGCTTGCTCCCATATCTACATATGTTGGGAATCTTACACAAAGTTATGATGGGATAAGTTATGTTGAGATTATTTTTTATTCCGTGTTTGGTTTGTTGTATAAATTTTAAGAATTGTTATTTGTTTACAAAAATACCCTTCACTTTATTAGTTTTTTTTA
>JBCEWC010019087.1:0-11609 GCA_038996855.1 Solanum aculeatissimum
TAAGGTTCCCTTAGAGTTTCAGGACTCAAACCAAATTTAACAACCAACAAAGGAGTCACAAAAGATAAATTTGCACCCGGATCAAGTAAATCATAAGCATCAAAATCAAATATTCTTAACATACCACTCACGACATACGGAGCTTCCTCCACCTCTTGGTGGGCATGAAGAGCATAAAATCTGTTATTCCTAGGAGCACTACCAACCAGAGCTTTTGGTTTTCATTGATCACCGGGAGTCGCATGATCCTTGTTCACATTCTTTGGGCAATTAGAGATCTTGTGGTCTAAACTACCACACCCATAGCAAGCACCCATCCCCCTCCTACATTCACCCATGTGACTACTACCACATTGACTACAATGAGAAAATCGAGGACCGCCCCCAACCTGTGCCTTAGGAGGAGGCACCCTTGGATTAGCAACTCTCATATTTGAACCTTAGCCTTGTTGAAATCGGCCAAATGCACTACCACCTTAGGAGTTGGAGAATCCACCATCAAGCTGGGCCCTCTTAGGTTCATGCACTCTCCTTTCCTTATGTTTCTCACCCTCAATTTGCTCGGCATAATTCATGAGCCTTGAGATATCCATGTCTCGAATAAGCATAGCCGTACGACATTCTTTCACAACCAAATCAGAGACACCCGAGATGAACTTGTGCATTCTTGCACAGGAGTTGGATACAAATATTGGAGCATACTTGGAGAGCTTAGTGAATTTGAGGGCATAATCCTTCACAATCATACCACCCTGTCAGAGATTGATGAATTTGGTCATTTTGGCTTCTCTAAGCTCAAGAGGAAAGAACCGGTCAAGGAAGGCCATCTTGAACTCTTCCCACATAACCTTGACATCAACCATCCTCTCAACTAGCCATTGGTTATACCACACTTGGGCCACGTCTTTCAATTGATATGCGACCAACTTGGCTTTCTCTTCCAAACTTACCCCTATTATGGTCAACACCTTAGTGAGTTCATCAATGAACTCTTGAGCATCCTCGTCTAATTTCGAGCCAAAGAACTCTAGAGGGTTCATCCGGGTGGAATCCCTCACCCTAGAAGCTGGAGTACCAATATTCAAAAGATTAGTTGGTCGGGCTTGGTAAGCCACTGCTTGGGACAATATCGACACCACATTCTTCAACTTTGCGTGAGACACTTGTTCCTCTACCGGTGCCCGAGGGTCTTGTTCCTCAAATTCTGGAGCTTGACGGGGGAAAAGAGCTCTTCTGGGAGTCATGTTCTAAAAGAGCGTCAAGAACACCAAGAGTTTAGAATATCTATCATAACAACTCACGGCACGACACAAGGACACAATGAAATGAGACAAATTCCTAAAATATCATCATAGCCTCTCACTCATAGGTATGGCGCACATCACACCCATGAACGAGACTCTAATTGATGCGGTATGTTGTACTTCGAGGATCATTTACAAACCTAGGGCTTTGATACCATCTTTGTCATGACCCAAAAGTGGGGCCTAGATGTGACATGATGAAGGAGAACCTGAAAGTCCTTGATTAAGCCATCCTATCATCATCACTCACATCATCGGTTCTGAAACATGAAAATGTAAACACATCACACATAATTCTAGGGAAAATAGGACTTTGGACTCAAGCTATGGGGATGTTGCTGGGAATGGGATGAACATGAATCACATAGCACATAACAAGTATTTCTAAGGGGTGGGTAAGTAGGACTCAAGCAATGGGGGCATACCGGGTTAGGGGACTTTCCACATAACCACATTCCCAACATTCACAAGCCCATAAGCATAATAATAAGCATAATCAAACATTATTTCCATAACAAAACCCAATAGTTATAATATCCCAATAAAGCATAATACAACATGCAAGAGTTTAGTATGTCCAACATAGCCTGTACATAAGAAAGAGGGAGGCCTCGACATAGTTTGTACTGACCCTCAATACATAGAACAAGAAAATAACTAATGCAAAGAAGATAGAAGGTGGCTATTGCCTTTGAACAAAAGGGCTCACGACAAGCTAGTAACTCCAAAGATGTCACTCGTCATCCACCAAAAGATAAAAGTCATCATCGGTTCCTACATGGTTAGAACATGTAGATGAAAGTATGGGTTAGCAAAAAATATGTACTAAGTATGCGGGCATGCAATGAATATGACAATATAGTATGACCAAACGAAATGACAAGGGGACAAGTGATACAAAAGGAGTGCATAAAGCTAAAAAGGAATATATTATAACAATATGCCATGCCATGATGCAAATTAAGATCATATCATAGCGAGGATGTTGCCTCAACCAACACCGGAGGAGACCCGAGCGAGCTACTACTTGGATCCGAACAACTTGAGTTTATACAAGAGAATTGAATGGGATTGCAAGAAAAGTGAATTTTCCCAAATTTCTTCAAGCTTTCATCAATGGAGGTCAAGAGAATTGAGAGAATTTTTGAGTGAATTTAGGAGTGTTAGAATGGATGAAAAGGCATTAGGGTTTGATTTAGGGGAGTTAGGAATGGATGAAAAGGGATTAGGGTTTGATTTAGGGGAGTTAGGAGACCTTAGAAAGCCTAAAAGGGGAAGAGGATCTAATTAAATTACGAATTAACCATTAATGAACCGGACTAGATCACTGAATATAGGGCTTCATAGAAGGCCTACAGTGCCTGTCTAGAGGCTCACGGACCGTGAGACCTCACTTGGTCTTGGCTTCGGCTTGAACTCTTGGGGGACTTTCTGGATCACTTCACGAGAGGCCTCACGGATCGTGTAGCTGCACACGGACCATGTACTGGTCTGTGGAGCATCTCTTGGTCTGGAGTCCAGCCCCGAACCTTGGCCAACTGTCTGGATCACTTCATGGGACCCCTCACTGGCCGTGAAGGGTCACACGGACCGTGGGGTGGTTCGTGGGACCACACTTGGTCCATGGCCTGGCCCCCAATCCCTAGGAGGACGCTGGACCAACCCACGAGCACCCCCACGGTCCGTGGACCACCAAACGGTCTGTTGTCCAGCCCTTAGACTCCATTCCAGAACCTTTTCTTGGCGTTCTTTAAATTACGGGCAGTCTCACTGTAAGGGCCATAACTTTCACATACGAACTTCAAATTAAGTGAAACTAGTTGGGTTGGATAGATAACTCAAAGATCTTAGATTTGATATATGGAAGCCCACACAGTTAATCCCTCACAAAAATATATGACTTTTCAAATTCTACTGCCCAAACAACCTTATAACTTCACCAAATGATCCTTTTAGAATCTGGCAACTTAAATACAACCCATGGCTACCAAAATTCAACCATGACCTATTTAATACTAACCTTAACCAACCATTATGAAGTTCAAAAATTTTTTAGTCGTATGCAGGCATTGACCACTACCGCCATCAGAGACGAACTTTTACTAGTGGATGCCCATATCGACGCATTCGAGAAGCAGATCCAGAGGAGCCTCCACACAATGGCTCCTGTTGATTTTTTATCTATTCAAATGGAGGTTCAACAACTCCAAGTCAACATTACTGCAGCATTGGTTACTCCATTGGGCTTGATGTCTACCATGCTAGCATCAACACTGATTGTAGACTAGTTCTCTCTAGAGGAGCCCATACAGACTTTCCTCAGGAAGCGGCCCTACACAACAGATGCAGAGTCCTTTGGTGGTGAGAAAACAGAAGAGTAGGACCTGAGGATCGCCCTCGCCATATCTCGAGAGGAGGAGGAGGCTATATAAGAGCGTGCACGCCAATTAATTAGATGTGACAGTTCATCCCAATTTTGTCCTATCGTTGAGGAGTCCACCAGGCTAGTGGAGGGTGGACAGACCAAGACCAAGAGAGGTACTTAGGTGCCCAGGTATGTTTCTTTTGACCCCAGGTCCTTATATTTTACTCATGTGCATTGAGGATAAAGCATAATCATTTTTATGGGGTGTGGGTGGTTATACGGCCTCAGTGAAGTTTGGGTAACTTTGGCCTATAACTAGCCCAATTTTTTATTCCAAATGTTTTTTTTTCCTGTGTTCTTTCCCTGAGGATTTTTATTTTATGTTGAACTTGCATGTTTAGGATGTTTTAGGTAGCATATGGTAGTACATAGTATTGATATCCATGACATAGTAAATTTTGTGCAAAAATGATACCCACCAAATTTTTATTTTGCTAGTTTGATAGTAACCAGGCATGATTAGGTTATCTTATAGTGTTTGTTCTGATAAGTATGTGGTTGTGATAAAGAGCATGATCTGGTAGTTGTGTTAACATGTAAAGTTGTGCCATGAGTGAGTGAGCATAATTGCATGATTCTCTAATCTTCTTTAATTAAGAAATTGCACTATTACTCAGGATTTAGACCTTAGGTTAGTTGGTTAGGAAAGGATCTTAGGCCATTGTTCTAATTTAGCCCACTTAGCATAAATATAACCAACCAAGGATGTTAATTATCCCTTGATCCCTATTTTTTCACCTACTATTTACCCTAATTCTTTGTAAACACCTAATAAGTCTAGACCTTAATAAATGATAGTTCCTAAATTTGGCCCTAGACTTTCCTTGAACACTGTGAACCTCAACTCAGGCTAAAAGCCTAAGTTGAGGGTGGCTACCCAAAAAGTACCCTAGTTCGGAGGATAGATATTGTCCACCTAGTCTTAGGTCAAAAGCCTAAGTTGAGGGTGGTTGGTATAAGGAAAAGTCATAAAAAGAAAGGGAAAATGCTTAGTGATACAGAGAAGGGAAGAAAAAGAATGAAAACGGTGCAAGAAAAATGATAAATTTGCCAAAGTTCAAAATAGTGTACATGAATAAGGGCAAAGTGCTAAAAAAAGAAAAACGCACCCTTAAACAGTTGAAAAAATGGGAAAAGGGAGAAGAAACGAAAAGTGATAGGTTGGTAGGGTGAAAGTCGTGAATATTGCAGTATCAAGGAGGGTTTCAGTCACTATATATCCATATAATCAGTCCAAAGCCCCCTGAGCCTACATTACTAGCTTAAAAAGTCCTAATGTGATCCTAACTCAACTAGTCAACAAGTCATAAGTCTAGAGTATAGTGGCAAACATATGGTATTAGGCACAGTAGTTGAATATCTTTTGTGAGAGTGTGTCTTGATATAGTCCCAATGAACTTACTAAAAATATCACCCATAGTTTATGACGGAACTTCTTTCTATGAGGGCACTTGCGTTGCATAGTTGATACTTAACTAATTAGTGATACATTGCTTATATGTGGTTGCATGGCTTGTCCTAGTTAACTATTGGAATTTTATAGTCTACATTAGTTACTAGATAGCTAACTGATTCATGCGTTTTAGAAAGTTTGGGTATCTATTGAGATTTTGATGTACTCTATGCATTGGGTTGATTTCTATGTCTCTATGCTGCTTAAGTAGATTGAGTCTATCGCTTGAGGACAAGCAACAATTTTATGTTGAGTGAGTTGATGTGCTACAAAAATACAACACTTTTAATGCTTAAAACTTGGGATTTTATGCGTTCTCAAAGCGATATTAGTAGATTTGGTGTTTGTTTTGTTTGTGTTTGCAGGATTTCAATGTTGGCGTGGTTTTCATCTTGAAGTACAGATTCTATAGGAAATTGATAGTTCACGAGACCCTCTTCGGGTCTTGGATCATTCCATGAGTCGTAGAGGGGGTTTCATTTGTTATTCTAGTGAGGGGTTGAAAAGTGAGTCCCACTCTACGAGAGCCTAGCACAAGTCATAGACCATTGTATGAGTCGTAGAGTGCCGTTGTGAACTGAAGAAGCAGAAAGTGAAGAGTTGCAGAAAGATGCTCAAATGAAACCCTTCACAGGCCGTGTAATCCTACACAACTCATGAAGGAGGTTTTGTGAAGGGTTCCAGTAGCTGCAACCACATTCCATGAGACCCCAACTCACGAGCCGTGAACTATCTTAAGAGCCATAAAAGGTGCTCATGACCGGTGTCGACACAGTTATCCTACTTCGTTTCAGCTTTGTATTTTAAGTACTAAAAATAGGTTTTTTTATGTTTTTATCATATATAGATCAATAGAGAATGTCTTAGAAAATTAGATGCAGTGTTTTAGAGAGCTTATGAACAATATTTTGGGTTCCGTTAATTCAAATTTGCAAGTTCATTGAGATTTTGAACTTTGTTGATCAATTCTTGTTGTGTATGTTATTTAATAATGTATTCTTCTTACATGATTTCTGATCGTACCTCAAGTATGCGTGGATAAATCCAAAACTAGGGTTGTGGGAACCATAACAAACTAAGATAAAATTAGATTACTTGCAATTTCTTGGATGGTGTTTAGGATGTATTAATTAACTTCTTCAATTTAACTGAATTTTAATAGAAGGCCTATGTTCGAACTCACCTAGTATCACCTGCCTGATCCAGGAGGTGATGAATAGGAAAAGAATTAATTAACAGAGGTTGATCATTTTCTCTCAACCAATTAGGCTAATAGCAGTAGTAGTTTTAGTCTGGGATTAAAAGTAAGGGTTAGTAAAACCACATCACAGAGACCGATCTAGTAATCTAATGAAATCCACCTCGTTACCCGATCAAGGATTTAGGAGAATTTAACTTACTGTCCTGCACCTACATACTGAAAAGAGTCACAAGTATCCAAGAACACTTAGTTAGAGAGTCATGGGAAACACGTAGCCCTAGTTCGTTTCTCTACTGATTACAAATAACTTCTATCTTAGTTTACCCGTCTCGTTATATTCATTCTTTCATTTTTCTATTTTTTAGGAGATATTAGAGTATGTCAATTCATGTTAAAAAAGTGTGCTAATCTAGAGTCTACCATATTCCTCGAGGGAACTATCCTAACGAATGTTATGTTAAATACTTGAGTACAACCGCTTCAAAACCTCCTAGTAGGGGTGTGTGCTAAGTGTCAACACAGAGTGCGTAGATCAATTATCTACCAAGATTCCCAAAGAGTGGAAGACGGGCTATAAGTTCAATTGTTCAAAGAATCTCCAGGCTTAACATCCTATGTGGTAGCGGTCTTGGTGCAATCTTTCAAAATCACATTGTATTTTGCTTCTGCAATGAATATGTTTTTGAGTCCTTCCGTGAGGTTGTCTTCTGCAAATTTTTCTAATCCTTGTGCAATAGATTCCTTATGACTAATTCAAAGGTGAGATCGTCCATGGTAAAGGAATGTCACTTTTTCTTTTGCAATTAACTAATGAGAATTCTTCAAGGGAAGGCTTGTATCCAAGACCAAAGGTGTATTCTAAATGAGCAACTGAAACATTTCCCTAGCCACCATCATATGTACACAGGGCAATCTGACCCTTTTAACTTGAGTAGAACACATAATCTCCCGAGTATGGAATACAAATCCATCAAGTTCTTCCAATCTTTCAATACCATGAACTGAGTTATCAGTGTACATCGAATTGTTACTTTCTTCATGAACAACAATTTCCTGCTGATTTTAGACAAATTTCAAAGTCTGGTGTAAACTAGAAGAGACTGCACCATCCATATGAATCCATTGCCTTCCGAGTAATGAATTGTAACTAGCAGATATATCTAACACTTGAAACTCCACTATAAAATCCTTGTGTCACGACCTGGGAGTAAGGCCTAGGCATGACATGGAGAATGAGAACCTGAGAGCCCTTAAACAAGCCTCTTAATATCATTTTACACATCATTGGTTAGGAAGCGCGTAATTTAAATAATTAAACACATAATTCTAAGAGATTACGGGACTTTGGACTCAAGCTATGGGGATGTCATGGGGGAAGGGATTTGTATAAATCACATATCGCATAACAAATATGTTTTAAGGGGCGGTAAGTATGACTCATGCTATGGGGACAAGAAGGGGCTTGGGACTTTCCATATAAGCACATTCTCATTATACATATCATAATAGCATAAGCATAATCATCACGTCCATACATAATACTTAACCATATCATCTCAAGTATACACATAACATACTCGTACAAAGACCTCCATAGTGTCCAATAATACCTCTAGTCTAGATTAGAGCGGGGGCCAAGACATGTCCCGGGCTCACCCTCAATGAAAAGAAATAAACAACACACATAAAGGTAGATAAAGGGTAGATGTTGTAATTAGAACATAGGACTCACCACTATGATACTCAAAGATCTAAGTCAACTATCAAGAGGTGGATAGATGTAGTCTCTAGTCCCTACATGGTTAGATCATAGAGTCAAAAGTATGTGTTAGTAAGTTTGAATGTACTAAGTATGTGGGCATGCAATGCATATGCCATAAACAACCTGTACCAATGTTAGATGACAAGGGAACATATATTGAAAGAAAAATATAAGAAAGGATACAATATCAATATGCCATGAAATCCATGATGCATGAATGCTTAGTCATATAAATATAATGGGGATGGGAACTCTATCGACATAAACCAAGTGAGTTATAACTTGGAACTCTGTTGTCTACCCCATAACGGATAAAGAGGTGACCTACTTTATAAAGGTAGATCCATTCATAACATAATCATCTTACAAGAGGCATAAACATGAACCTATGTTTGTCACATAGTTTGACGGAAAGGAGTATGGAACCTAGGAGATAGTCCACCCCGCCTTCTATCCCTCGGTTCTAAGCCATCATCTCACAAGAAAACATATACATACTTTTGAAAAGAGGATAAGTACTTTGAAATAATAACCATGCAAAATTAGGCTTACAGGCCAAAGCACTTTCTTTACTTTCATGCTTGCATGACTAAAAGTCAAATCATTCTTCATGTCATACTTTCATGCATAAGAATAACCCCATTCAGAACATAGGTATGAAAAAACAGTATGGACCCTTGGAGATAGTACGCCCTACCTCAAATCTTAATCCTATGCTCCTTTAAACATATACATATGGTGTAAACACCCATCATTTGCTCAATGAGTCATATCATAGACATTATGTGATCACATTTTTGTCATAACCCATACTTTGCTTGAAAACATAGTCATAAACATCTTTAGGACTTAGCCCGCATCAAAAACTTCATAAAATTCATGCTCATAAATATAAATGTAATGTATGATGATAGAATAACATGGGTAATAGATATTTACATTTAAATCAACATAATAAGATAGATTCATCATTAAATCATAGTGAAGTCTACAATTAAAATATAATTCATACTACCCACACTTGAATTGAAGACTTAAAGGGACATGCATAATTGAACCTTCATAATCTCAATGTAATCCATGATAATTGAACTAAAATCACTTTAAAATCATCAAATAAGTACAACTCATACTTCAATTTAATTAGATCAACACTAATTTAAAAGACCCAATTTCAAAGTAAGCTTAAATTTCATAAAATCAAGTGTAAAAGTGTTTTGGGCTCTTCATGGTTGAAAGAGGACCATAAATAAATCCCACATACCTTGATTAACTAGAAGCTTTAAGGAGAAGAATGATTGAAGAAGAAGACTTCCTTAGATTCCCAAATTGAATCTTCAAACCTTACTTGAGAGGAGCTTTTAAGAGAGAGAGTTTGAATATAATTTTAAGTGTTGAATGAATTTGAATAGGATGAAGGTGTATATGCTAATTCAGATGTTTAGGAGGGCTTAGGAAGACTGAAACGACCTTAGGAAAACATCAAAATTACAATTAAACTATTAATGAAATAGATAGAAAATATTGCCAGGGGTCATCCTACAACCCACTACGCAGACCGCGTGATGGCACACGGGTCGTGTACCTGTCCATCAAGTAGAACATAGAAAAATATTTCTCTGACGAATGTCTGAGATGGTAATTCCATACTTAGAAAATTTTCACTCCAATGACCATACAAAAGGCCACATGGACTGTGAGACCTCACACAGACCATGAACTGGTCCATGGAATCTTACTTAGCCAATGATCTTGGCTTTCCTCGCTCCCACGGCAAGCCGCACGGACCATCAAGTGTCACACGATCCGTGAAGGCTTCTATTTCATTGACGTGAACTTCGAAACGCTAACCTTATACTTAGAACCATTCCATAGGTCATGACCTTCACAAAACACTTCACCACAACTCATATTAAGTACCACGAGGCACCTACACTAGCTGTTTTATGGCTCACGACCCGTATGGGGTCCCGTAATACCATGCCTTAGTAAAATTTTCCAGAAATATCCCTACACAGGAATTCTTACTAGAAAGGCTATAACTTCTTCATTTGAAATCTAAATAAAGTAATGCCAAGTGAGTTAGAAATTTAAATCAAAGATCTTCAATTTGATAGGCCATGGACCATCTAGTTCTCCTCGTGCTAAAAGATATGACAAGTTAAAGTTGACCCTCCCAACGATTCATATGTAACACCCAACCAGTGGAACTCCTTTGACAATGGCTTGATAAATGGGACACATGATAACCGTAAACCATACCAACAAAGCTTGAAATCAGTGAACTACACCTCAACAACATTTTAAAAATTTTTAGGTCGTTACATCATCTCCCCCTTGGGAACATTCATCCTCGAATGAGTTAAAACAAGGTGTGAAAGGCATGACTTAAAGAAGAAACATTTCAACTTAAAGACATAATGCATATTTCATCATTTGAAAATCATAAAGTCACTTAAACTCTAGTCAAAATATCATTCAAATCATTTTCGTGCACATGTGTACATGTCATGTCATGAAACTTAAGGGGTAAAGAATTAGGAATATTTAGAATGGAAAGAACCTAGTACCTTAGGCTTGAGTAGATTGGAAGAGGTAGGGATATCACCTCATCATGTCCAACTCTGCTGTAACAACCCAAATATTTTCGAAATTTACTTATGGTTGGCATTATATGATGTACTACAAGTCATGGTTGAGTTTTGGTGGCCACGGGTTTAGTTTAAGTGGCCGAATGCAAATTGGGCTAGTAAGTAGCCTAGAGGGAAAGTTTCGGCAGTGTACTTCACACAGTCATAACTTTTGATATGAGATGAACCATGTGAGATACAACATATCAAATTGACTCTTGTTTTGTTATCTTTGCAACACAAGTGGTGTCACTTAATTTGTATGTCAGAAACGGAAGATATGACCAAAGCACTGAGACTGTCTAAAATTTAGAAGCCATTGGAGATAGGCTCAGACAAATTTCCAAGGACATTTGCACGGACAGTGAAACTTTTCACTGTCCATCTAGGGTGTCGCGTGGTGTTACAGTGAGCTTGGGGTAGCCTGGACCTACCCCTAAGCAGAGTCCAAGTCAACAGGAGATTGAACGGACCATTTGACACCAAACGGCCCGTGTACTGCCTCGTGAAGTGAATAAGAAGCTTGGTCAAGACAAGGCTGGAAATTTTGAGGTTAAGGAAGGTCTGAAGGTGCCTCTCACGGGGCGTCTCACCTTGGACGGTCCGTTTGGTTGCTCTTCAAATGTAACAGATAGTCCTCCGAGAGTTCGCACGTAGATTTGTCTAAGTACAACTTGACGGCATGGTAAACGGCCGGTAAGTCATCTTTCCGGCACTGTAGCTGTCGTTTGGGTGTTGTGTTCAGTGAAAAGTTCCGGTTTATTAATAGTATTTTCGTGATTTAACATTTCCCTAAGCCCCCTTTTGGTCCCTTAAGGTATCCTAAACCCCTAA
>JBCEWC010019088.1:0-11608 GCA_038996855.1 Solanum aculeatissimum
AAATTTGTATTATAAATGTTTTAGAAGTGTTCAGTGAAAATAAATAGTTCTCTGTAATATGAATTAAATCTGTATTAAAAGTGTTCAGTGAAAATAAATAGTTCTTTGTAATATGAATTAAATCTGTATTATAAATGTATTAAAAATGTTCAGTGAAAATAAATTATTATTGCTATAAATGATAAATATTTTCTTAATCTGGTATATCTATGTAAGTTTCCCTAACTTATTTTAGACCACAAGTTTCAAAAGTCTTTTTAACTCTTTCTTAAACTCGTATCATATCAAACAACATCACACAAATTGAGACGGTGGTAATATTACCTTAATAATTTGTATTATAAGCCATTTACAATCTTGGGACATACACTTTTGCAATCACCATTATAAATGCAGGAAGAAATAAAAGAATCTTATTTATTTCAAGTAACTTCTGAAGAATAAGCAATTACAAGAGTGATTGGAAACACTTCTTTCTTCCTTTTTTCTTTTTCTTTTTTTGTTGAGAATAAAATTCAAAAAACAAAAAACGTATTCTCTCTATTAACTTACTTGGTATCACAACAGGTTGAAATCCTGTCATGCTTTGGTCCAATCTCATCGCCACCCGTTTCTCTCTATCGGCTAGAGATTTTAGATGAAATGATCACACAAGTATTATTAAGACATGTTTATTTCAACCAAACAGTGAAGATAGATACATGCATTATTTATTCTTAGATCAGTTGACATTCAAACTTTGAAGTATTTCTGCGTAAATATAAACCGGCTAATGTAGGAAAATAGAACTCATAGCATGCATTTTAGTTTTCCTTATCTGTGTCCCCATGGATCCTAAAGATCAGAAAAATGAAAAGGCATGCATTCCTTTGCAGCAATGCGGTGAGTTGTAGCAGGAAAACCTTGTTTCAATCGTTTAGGCTCTCAGCAATTTGTGTCCCAAGCCTGAGAATGTCCTGCAGATATGAAATTTACCATCTTGAAAACTCAAATATTGCAGGAAGCAGCATTACCAGCAAAGGCGGGTTCAAGAATTTGAAGTTTATGAGTTCCTATAATGATTTCAAGTTAATAATCGCTCTGTTCACTTTTACTTTGTCCGCTACATGAAAAATAAATGGTTCACTTAAACTTGTCCATTTTAGCATATCAAGAGCAGGGCATTGCTTTTTCTTTTTCTACTCTTAACATTAACTACTCATTTCAAATCATTTCACAAGTCCATTGTGGATGATACATCAATTAATATGGATACTAGGGTAAAATCTGCATTTCACTATTACTCCTTAAGAAGTGTTCAAAGTCCATTATGGACAAGTAAAAGTTAACGAAGGGAGTATATGATAATAACTTGGATCAGTACAGTCAAATATTTGCAAATATTTTATGAATTTCTAAATATAAACACAGGGTTTGAGCAAAAACTATTGGGCTCATATGAATCATACCTTATAGCATATGTCTACCCCTGATTCCCAGGTGCCTTAACATCTTAACCATCATTCATCATCACAACCGCCCATAAGTTGCAAGTATATCTCTTAGCTTCTTTGCTTCTGCACCCAGGCTGTCAAAGCTGGTTGAACTAGATATCCTCCAACTCCAGTTTCCAAACTGCAATTCCAGGAAAGATTACAAAAAGAGGATGTTGTCAGACAGGATTCAAGAGAAATTGCGAGACAGTAAAGGACTCATTTCATTTGATGTGTTAGATGAAATAATCATGGCATAAGATTTGGTATCGCTTTATCCAGCTTTTGGTTGGTAGTTTGAATACTGCATGGCTAATCCTCATATAATTTAATACACCAATTGGATTATTATTTTTGAGCCGAATATAACATGGAATAACTATACACGGATGAAACACCGAAAGACAAAAACACTCTATATTTCATCAACACCCTTTCAACTTTATTAAGTTTAAGAGATAAGCCTATATCTTAAAAGTTACCCTATACATTTATTTCTAGTACAAAGAACCAACACGCCCCTTCAAAATTAATCTCTGTATTACAATCTCGCATAACTTGTTTCTATACCAAACGACTCCTAAGATCATTTAGTTCCGCTACATAACAAGTAAACACCAGTATATTGATGTGGTTGTTAGATACTATCATAATACAGATGATATTGAAAGGAAAGGATATTCAACATTTAAGAAAATAGTATTTTGGTCCAAAGCTGAAGAGTTCCAAAGTGCCAATAGAATCAGAAGCTACTAGATGCCACAAATTTGCACATATTCAGTTAAGCATCCCTACTTGACTCTGCTAACCAAACAACAAAAACAGGAAGATATCTTCAGACGTGCATCCAACAGCCATCGACAGTAAATAGAAGGTTTAGAGTGCTAATCTAGCTTCAATATAAACCAAAATATACCAACGCCAGCCTATAAGCAACAACAATCGAGCATTGGTCACTCACTATTCACTCTATAAAAGCAGATTTATGTCTTCACCTGAGTTGCCGGAATGTTCATTCTGGAATCACTCCCAAGCCCAAGAACATCCTGCATTGGTATAATTGCAATACGGGCTACAGAAGAAACCGCAGCTTCGATCAGGCCCCACAATACTTCCTCTTCTTCAATGTTTGATAAATACTTTAGTACCTGATACACCAGTTCAAGTGAACAACAAACTCATGATCACTGTCATCTCATGTTAAGTATAGCGAAAACCAAATGGTTTAGTCAATGCATCAAACTAACATTGGATTTCTCTTCCTGTGGCAAGACATCCCACCAACCTCGGATCTAAGACATGCAAACAAAAGAAAATGCTTACAAATGATGGAGAGGGAATAGTTATAATAGGGAGGTGGGGATGCAATAAATTAAGATCAGGCAATGAAGATTACCGTATCATTGTCATGTGTTCCAGTATACACTACTTGATTCTGCTCATGATTGTGAGGTAAATGAGGGTTTTCTGCATCACTGCCAAATGCTGAACACAAGGAAGAACAATTTTATACCAAGAATTCCAAATAAATGTCAACGCTACTTTTTTCACACATTTTGTAAGTACGACAGAGGATATAAATACCAAACTGGAGTACGGCCATTCCAGGTGCCTCAATGGACTTCCTAAGCTGAACAACGTCCTCAGTGATTACTCCCTGTCATTTAGCATTACTAGAAATGAGAAGATATAGCAATAAATTAATAAAACTTCATGAACAAATCAAAAATCCCCTTCTACCTAGATACAAACCAAATTTAAAGAGTACATGCTAGTCTCATCAAGATGTAATGAATTAGAGAAATAGAGAAAAATCTACTAGTACACTCGAATGAAGCTGAAAGAGAGAAAATAATGATGAAATATAAACGGCTAACCTGATGCTATGCTTGCTTGCACACAAAAACAGGTTCATGAGATCTACTGTCAAATTATTGTTTTTAACCAGTACAACCAAAAAATTCCTAACAAATGGTTGCATACAATCTTTGTTCTACCTTCCATCTTCTCTAAGGCATTATCTATTACTTCCTAAAAGATGAAGTTATTGGGAGTGACCAACCATTCAAATGTCTACCAAACTACAAGAAGACGCTCCAGAGGAGACATTAAAACAAACATTTCTTTTTTATTGGTAGGAACCGTTAAGCAGAAATCAAGACGACGACGACAACGACAACAACAACAAAAAATCCAGTGAAATCCCATAAGCAGAACTTTCAGAGTAAGTATGTTATCTAAGACATACCAAGTCTTCTGCTATAATATTGATCTTCCCAACAGCTTGGAAGATAGCATCAAACAAAGGTTTTCCAGGTCCCACCTAAGTCATCAATAAATAAAACAGTGAGATAGTTTTTGAGGTTAAGTTTCAAAACATGAAAGAAATATGAAGAGATCTGACCTTCCACCGTCCCCGCATAGCAACTTTTTCCTCTGCAAGTATGGATTATAATAACTACATCAGTGCCCAATTGATACAAAGTTACATGTAAACCTGTGAAAATCCAACATCCATTACCAGAAGGAACAGCCCAAAATCCAGCAAATCCTCTAAAGTGATCTATCCTAAATTCATCAAAAAGATCCGTTGCACGTTGAATCCGGCGTACCCACCATGAAAATCCATCCATCTCCATGGCTTTCCAATCATAGAGAGGGCTTTTTTAGCAAGAACAAATAACAGTAAGTAGTGGATAGCACAGCAATTGACAGTTTAACATTGAATTAGATATGTTCTACCAGTAAACTAAAACGACAAGTATCTACCAAGTATGTCTTCTAAAAGGAATAACTAGATATGCATACTTCCATACTTAAATACATATTTTTCAGATAAAGAAAATGTTTGTCCAACAATCTAGTGTCCAAATAACACTTACCTGCCCCATAGTTGACCAGTTTCACTAAAGGCATCTGGAGGAACACCACTAACTATAAGAGGGAAACCTTTCCTATTCTGCCACAGAGATAGATGGTTTATACAGATCAGAAGGCTTTAGAAGTTCGCCAGGGTAAATTCACCAACTTAATTACCATCAAGGTCCATGGAGATACTAACCAGCAAAAATTGTTTCTTGTTGGCCCAAACATCAGCACTGTGATATCCAACATAAATTGGCATGTCTCCCATTATACTGATTCCTTTGGATCGTGCATAGTCACGAACTTTCTTCCATTGTCTTTGGAACAAGAACTGTTGTGCAATGAATATGTCAATCTGTTCGAGGTAACATTAGATCATGTTCAATGTTTGCCCAATTTCAACAATCAAACTTTGGTCAGCATTCAAATTTTTAAAGAGGTCTTACAAAATCCTTTTCACTTTGATAAACTTCTTCTAGAGCTGCAAGATGGCGATTTTTCAATGGTTCAGGCCAGTCATACCAGCTAATAGTGTTTAAAGAGTTGTCTATGGCAGCAAAATAAGCAGCATCCTCCAGCCAACCTGTATTTTTCTTCAATAAATTATGTTAAGCAATAGCAGGTGTCAGCAGAACCACTTTTAGCAATTATTAACATGTCTCCCCATTTTCTAACTTCTTTTTTCATTTCAAAGTGAATATATCAACACACAACAACAAAATTAAGTGCCATCTGAAACTACACCTAAACTGTGTCTGTGTGAGCTTGCTCCAATGCCAGTCCCAAACACAAATAAAGGAAAGGGTTGTGAAGGGTCAATCAAAAACAGCCTCCCTATGCATAAAGGTAGAGTTAAGGTAGCGTACATCTAATTTCTCCCAGGCCCCACTTGTGGGATTTCACTGGGTATGTTGTTGTTGTTGTAGTATCTGCAACTGCACCTAAATTTCAGTGTGGAGAAGACTAATGACTAATTATATTGTATAATTTTATTTGTGCTGAACAGCTACAGCCTCCTCGCTAAGCCCCTCATCTTGCACATGAATACATTCTTTCCTTTTTCTTTCCTTCTTTTGGGTAATTATACTAGTACTGTAATATGGACTTGACATGCCTTAAATATAAATATAATTGAAGTAATGTGTTGAACTCCGAAGATGCGAACTTAGAAACATGATAATGAGATCTTTCTATCTTAGTTTCTCACCAAAAAAAATCATATTACATTACTTTTCTAACTTGCAATTTTTTTTATTTTTATTTTTTGATAACTGAGAAATCAGTTTGTGGCCCACCCTTTAGACCAACCACACCCTTCTAACTTGCAATTTAACGACACAATACACTGCTTTTTGGGATGAGATTGCCAAAACAAAATTGTAACTATGCTTTCAAATAATTTACTTGATCAGGAAACAGTGCTTCCTAGATTAATTTCCTCTAATCAATCAAGCTTTGTCAAAATCATCTTGCATATGCAGATGATACTATTATGTTTGCCTCAGCTCATGAGAGGTCACTGAAGAAGGTCATGAAGGTTCTAGGCAAATATGAGACTCAATCTGGCCAGAAAATAAACAAGGGAAAGAGTGTTGTCTACATGCATCAAAATGTAAGTACTCTATTGAAGGAGATGGTAGAGAGATGAAGTGGTTTGGCAAGGGGCCAGTTCCC
This sequence comes from Solanum aculeatissimum, assembly GCA_038996855.1. Taxonomy (NCBI): domain Eukaryota; kingdom Viridiplantae; phylum Streptophyta; class Magnoliopsida; order Solanales; family Solanaceae; genus Solanum; species Solanum aculeatissimum. Next base: position 6,012 of record JBCEWC010019088.1, read on the forward strand.
AATAACCTACTAGGGGTGTCCAATTACTCATGTTAAGAAAAGGAAGAGTGACTATAATGATCTTGTTGAAGAATGACAAGAGTCCCACATTGGTGGTTAATGAGATGGGTGGACTCCTTATAAGGCTTGGGCAATCCTCCTTCCTTTGAGTTAGCTTTTGGGGTGTGAGTTAGGCCCAAGACCTAATTTTACAGATCTCATCAAGAAAGTCAAAGATAAACTACAAGCTTGGAAAGTGAAGATGCTATCATATGGTGGTAAGGCAATGTTAAGAACACGGGTGTTACAGAGCATTACTATTCATATACAATCAGCTATTGTCCCTCTCAAATGTTGTTATTAAGGAGTTTATCGGTAGACAGACAGTGGTTATCCTTGCTCCACTGTTCACCTTAATCAAGAAATGAATAAGTTTATCTTACTCGAAATATTTGGATCCCGGCGGAAGTTCTCGAGCTGATCTTTCAGTTCCCCTTCACTGGAGAGAAGTCTCTTTGCTGCCTAAAATGATTAAGGAAGAAATTACCTTTTTAATATCATCTGAATTCTGAGCTATCAAATTTTAAAGGGAAAAAATTATTCATCTATAATGAGAATGAAAAAGGAGATAGAAAAAGCTTGAGTACAGAAGAATAAAAATTTGATAATTTGAAGCTGACATGAAAGAAAGTTGAAAATAAAAGAGATATTTGTATATTTTTAAACCTCCTTTGTCGTCTCCACACACCCAAAATCTTTCTCTTGAAATTATTTTCCAACCCTTTCGTTTCATAAAGTTCATTTTATATTAAAAGAAGAACTAGCAACAAGTATCTGAGCATTGTTTACCTTAGTTATTAAAGGATCTTTTATCTCAGCAATAGTCGAGTAATTGACACGATCCGTAGGTCTTCAGAACAACGAAAAATACCAAACCATAAAAAATTGGATGTCAAGTAATGTTCCATTAAATTTCTATGTCCAGAAACACTAACGAATTGTAAGGAGAATTGCTATAAAGTGGCTCACATTGGCTCCGGAAGCTCCTCCTTTTTCAGTAAACCATCATCAACAAGTTCTTCAAGAGAAATCAAAAGTGTGTTACCACAATTTGCATCCTGAAAGCAACCATTGATAAACTGTCATTTCAATGTTGTAAAGATCAACAATATGATTGTCTCAAGATCTCTACAGCATCAACAAAAAGGTAAGAATCTATGTCATTGTCTGTATGATATTTAATCACATAAATTTAGTTGCAAAGAGAATGATCCCAACATAACATGAATCAAACAACACAAAATCTCAAAGTTGTGCCTCAATGTGCATATTCAATCAGTTCACATTGCAGCAATTTATCCAAAATACACAGTATTTCATCCGTTTTAATTTGTTTGTTTTACTTTTCTTTTTAGTCCATTTCAAAAAGAATGTCTCTATCTTTTTTTGGCAACTCTTAATTTCAACTGTCCACGTGACATGTTTAAGACCATAAAATTAAAGGATATTTTGGTACAACACAAGATTCAAAAGTCTTTTTACTTTCTTAAACTCCATGTCAAGTCAAAACCAGACAAACAAATTGAAATTGAGGAAGCTGAGGAAGTAATTTTTTAAACGAAAAATTAAGCTTCTCCTGGTTTCTATTTAATTATTTCTATGTAATGTTGAAAAGATGACCAACTCACTTAAAACGTAAAAAGGAAAATTCATGTCACCTGCCCTGAATAGGGTGATCCGTCTTCATTGGCTCTCTTGCCAGGTGGTACAAGTGGAAGAACCTGCAAACATGCACAGAACGACCTGTCGCCTTTTAGATTCCAACAACTTACGGAAAAGTCAGAATCAGCTTGGTTCCATGTCAGCTTGAAATCCAATTCTAAGAGTAGACTATTATATTCTCAAGTGAACATTCAAAAGCATACCTACGACATCAATCAAGATATAAATATACAACAACCAATGCCACTATGAAATTCCAGACCATATAACTTGAGACAAGCTTCTCAAAACACTCATTACAACTTTACAAGGACAATCAAAAGCAAACAAGAGAATCCAAACTCTAACAAAAAGAAAAAGCTAAATAAGCAAAAGGAACTTTTAGACCCTTTATTAGGAAACAAGTTACTATTCTCCTTGCCAAAGACCTTACAAAATACAAACCAGGCATCGAACTTTTGTAGGTTCCAACACCCATATATATGAGTTAATGAAGTGCAAAACTGAGATACCAAGATCCCTGTTATCTAAATGCTAATTTCCATAAAAGCAAGGAATTACACTTGTCATCTTCTTTTTCTCTTCCTTTTTTCTTATGATAAATAAGTAATAACAAATACCTGTTTGTGCGCGTTTTTCTTTCTTTTTTTTTTTTGGCCTCAACATTCTTTTATCATATTTGTAACCTTTCCATTAAGACATAACCCTTATGTTCCTTGCTATCATAAAAAGAGGTAAGAAGCTATTGTCAAGGTAGTATAGGAGAATTATAAGCTACGTAGCACCAACTCTTCATTTTTTATGCCACTCCAGTGTCAGATTTTTACTGTATTTTCAAAGAATTGGACGCACATCCGTTGATATTTTTGAACAGTTCGAGCACCATAGATAATAAGCTTGCAACCACAATGTCATATCTAAATGGTAAATTAAAAAAGTATAATATATAAGCATGCCCTTCAACTTGGTCTCGGCTGACATTTATGCTTACATGCTTAAACTTGTATAAAGTTTAACAAATGGACACACTCGTCCTACATGGGGTCCAACATGGCAATTTGCACTCTATGTGTATCATGGCACATAGGACGTATTTGTCCACTTGTTCAACTTAATATACATTTAAATGTCTATTAAAGCTGGAAAGCATAGATCTCACCTAAATCCAAATTAAAGAACAATTTTACATTTTATGCTAATTAAAAAAAGCTCCCTTTTTTTTATTAATTACTTATACCCAACAGTAACAAAGCACATTTCCCAATTTACAATTATAATCTCTTCATAAATCAAAAAAAAAAAAAGAACTGAACCTGCCAAAGGGAGCAACCAGCAAGATGAAGCCAATCAAGAAACTTAAAAGCCTGTGGACCTAGGTCACCAATACCATAAGGTCCAGGAAACGACGTCGGATGGAGCAAGACTCCAGCTTTTCTACGATCACTTGGGTCTCGCTTTGGCAACCAATCAGCATAATCAATCGGAAAATCCTCACCTACAGGAGGAACAGCGGCACCAATTTGAAAGGATCTTTTATCATCAAAACTGAAAGTGGGTTTTAATAATTTTGGTAGAGGAGATTGAAAAATACTGTTGTTGGGAAATGGCAATTTGGGAGAAGAGAAAGATGAAGGTATCAGTGAGAAACAAGTGTGAATTGCCATTGATAATGATAATGAGAGAAGAATGTTAGTGAGTATTATTCTTCATATTAGATTCAAGAAATTGGGATTGCCGTTTTTAGCTTCAAAACGGGAAGAAGCAGAGTGGAGTGGAGTAGGAAGCTGGAGAAGGTGTTGCGGTGGGGGAACAAGAAGCATGTGATGCATCTCATAATGTGACAGCCATTTTGACTTTGTATGAAATTTAAAAGGCAAACACAATTCCTAAATTTCATTTTATCACTTTAACTCAATCTTGTTTTATTTTTATTTTTTAAGTTTTATTTCACGTATCATGACATGACATAAAAGTTAAATAAAAATGGCCAAACACATATGTAGATCTTTAAACTTATCTCTAAATTTCATTTTGGTATTTTACCTCAACCTTATGTCATTTTAACCTTCAACTTCAATTTTCCTGTTTCATTTTGATACTTTTATCCAAAAAATCAACAATATGAGGAGAGTGTGTTTCACATGTCATGACATGACACAAAAGCTAATTAAAAACAAATAAGCAATCCCTTTGACTTATCCTTATTTTTTATTTTGACACTTATCTTACATTTGTTTCATTTTACCCTTCAATTCTAATTTTTGTGTGTCATTTAAATACAAATACTAATTTTGTAATTTCTTTATTTTTATTTATACTCTTTATTTTCACTTTTTTCATTTTATAATCAAAATTTCTCCATTATTTTTAAAAATATCTTTTAAAAAAATTAACAGATAAATTTTTCTAAAAAAATATTTTTTTTTCAAATTTCTCTACATCTTTTCTTGAAAAATAACCAAGAAAATTGTGTCGATTTTCTTTCTTAAACAATCAATTGAATTAAATAACATCATATATATTTTTTTCATATTCAAGCTATTTGGATTTAACTCAAATACTAGCTTTCTAATTTTTCGTTCAACTCAATACGGGTAAAAAGAACTCATCTTCAATACAAGTAAAAAAAACTCTTGTTCATTGCTAATAACGCTATTAAAGAAACGTTAAACTTGATACACTTCGTTGGGTTGTTATTGATTTTTTTAAGAAAAAAAATCAGCACACTTTTGACTTGTTATTTTCATGCATAAATACAGAGAAATTCTCAAAAAGAAATTATTTTTAAAAAAAATCAGTGTTCATCTGTCAATTTTTTTATGATATTTTTTTATGAAAACTAATATACGAACGTCGATTTTTAAAATGCAAAATTATAGTTGAAGAGCATATATAAAAAAATTAAAAAAATCATATTTTTTAAATTTAAATGGTACATAAAAAATATAGTTGAATGACTAAAATGGAATAACCAAGATAGAGTGTAAAAATAAAAATTAAGGGCACGTTAGGGGGATTATGTATGTGTTTGGCCCCAATTAAACAACTGTTGTGTGAATTTTTAATCGCTAAATAAAATTTTAAAATCTTTCAATCAGCAAATAATTTTTTTTTTACGTCAATAGATCCTATCTCATGAATAAAGAGTGATGGTATTGAGGGTGATAAAAATTCAAAAAAAAAATATAATTGGATTTTAAAAAAATAAATTAATACTTTTTGGCTTTCACTCTCCTAGAAAAGTGTGATGCACACTTTCTTGTCACATCACTTAATTGTGTTTAAATGGTACACTTTTAATGATGTTAAATTGTCTACTTGGAACAAGTCATAGTTAAGGTGTCAACAAGAAAAATTGTATCAAGTTTAAGGGGTCTTTTATGTGTTTGGCCATTAAAAATATATACACAACCCTTTTAACTTGTCTTTATTTTTATTTTGACATTTTATCTTACCTTTGTTCCATTTTAAACTCAACTCTATCTTTGTTCCATTTTAATCTTTCAAATCTATGTTTTATGTATAATTTAAACATAATTACTAAGTTTATAATTTTTTATTTTATATTTGTTCTTTATTTTTATTTTTTTATTTTATATTTGTTCTTTATTTTTATTTTATAAACGATGTTTGTCCATTAGTTTTCAAAAGATTTCTTAAAAAAATAATAGACAATTTTTAAAAAAATGTATTTTTTTAGAGTCTCTATATTTAAAAAAATAACCAAGGAAATAATGTAATTTTTTTTAAAAAAAACAATCAATTAAATTAAATAATATAAGATTTTTTTTTTCATATTCGAGCTTTGTGGATTTAACTCAAATACTAACTCATGGTTTTTGTATTCACAAAGGTTTGTGAGTTAAATCCAGAACGCTTAAATATGAAATATATAT
>JBCEWC010019089.1:0-11608 GCA_038996855.1 Solanum aculeatissimum
AGGGTTATGCAATCTGCTTCTCACCCAAACCCTTATTCTTCTTCTCTTTATTTTAATTCTTTTTCCAATTTATTATGTATTAAAAGTGATTAAAACCTATATTTAATAGATATGGTACAAGTAGTATAGGATTTTAATAAAATTACCACTTTAGCCCATCAACTAATTCAATTATCTAAAGTTATCCCTCAACTAAATAACAAAATTTATCAAATAGTTCAAATTACCCATAAGAAAAACTTATGGAATAAATTATTTATGGAATAAAAAGCTCTATTTCTCAAAACAACTTTTGGGTCATTACAAATAACGTGAAATGCACAAAGCACTAATTAACTTAATATGCACGTGCAAAACATGTGCAAAGCACGTACATTTTACTTATATATATATACACATAACATATTTCAATAAACTATACAAATTATATTTTCTACATTGTTGTACATACCGTATTTATTACACATGTGGTGTCACCTAAATCTATGTTTTCAATTTCAAAATAGGTCACACATGGAAATAAGCCAAGAGTCTTTTGTCCAAGTCGTTTATTGGCCCAAATCTGTTCTATCCAATTAGTTAAATACCTTAAGTTTAAACAGAAAAGAACTTAAAATATCTTTGAACTATTGGAACTGGTGTAATTCCTAATATATATCCTTGTCGTTAGTCTTTATGGCTCTATAAGCCCTTATTATAGCTAAGACAGATCCATTAGTAAATATAATTAGAGTTCTCATTTAATATGTGACACTTTATAATTCGTTGGAAATTTAATTAATCTAAACAAATCAAATTTCAACCTAATTCTGAATCTACCTATTAATTTTCTTTGTTGTTCTCAACACTATTTTGCTATATATTAGTACACTAGTTTAATGCACGTACTTTGCACGTGTGTCTTATATCAATCAATTAAATTATATAAAAATGACGTTAAAATAAATGTTATATCTATCCAAACAAGAAAACAAAAGTTATTTTACAAAAGGAGAATAACTCTACGTGCAAATTTTATTAAACCATCATTTTTGTTAAATTTTACTTTTTAATTTTAGTATTTTAAAGTTTTTTATATAACTCTTTACATATATAATATACATAACCGGTGTATATCTTGTGTATACTTTATTTATTCTTGTACATATTTAATAGGGAAATTAAGCCTATAAAATATGAGATTTCTATAATTTCCTCTAAAAACAATAAGTTAAATAAGTACACTTGCATGGTATATATATATATATAAGAGTATTTATTACATATTTGCATTAATAGCACTAAATTAAACAATAAGTTAAATAAGTACACATTTGCATCCAAGATGAAATGCATTCACTGTGGTACAAGTGAGTGCACGGGAGAATATAATCAAAGTCGCATAAACATATGCGACATGTGGTGTCACCTAAATCTATCTCTTCAATTTTAGAATAGGGCACACGTGGAAATAAACGGAGAGTCTTTTTTCCACGTTTTTTAGTGGCCCATTTATAAAGTAAATATATTACAAAATTAACTATACCTATGATAACTAATTAGCTATTGCTATGGCAGGTATAGCTCTGTGGGTGAACAAATATTTTCTATCCGATTTTGAGAATGACACGAGCGGCACGCTCAAAAGAATTCTCTCTATAATTCAAAACCTATTAAAACTTATTCTTCGAAAATAAAACACAAATATGATAATACAAAATACGTTCTATAATCGTGTATAATGCTTGTATAAATCACACAAATTATACAAAACTTAAATTGTAATTACAATTAAATATTTGCCACGAGACGTAATTATTCAAACTATAATTGTATTATCTAATTAACTAGCAAACAAATCATTAATTAACACAATATGCACGTGCAAAACATGTGCAAAGCACGTACATTTTTCTAATATATATATGCACACATAACATATTTCAATAAACTATACAAATCATATTCTCTACATTGTTGTACATACTGTATTTATTACACATGTGGTGTCACCTAAATCTATATTTTCAATTTCAAAATAGGTCACACATGGAAATAAGCCAAGAGTCTTTTGTCCACGTAGTTTACTGGTCCAAATTTGTCCTATTCAAGTCAAATATCTTAAATTTAAACAGAAAAAGGACTTAAAATATCTTTGAACTATTGGAACTGATATAAATATATAACATTTTGTTAGTCTTTATGGCTCAATAAGCCCTTATTACAGACAAATCCATTAGTAAATATAATTAGAGTTCTCATTTAATACATGACACTTTATAATTCGTTGAAAATTTAATTAATATAAACAAATCAAATTTCAACCTAATACTGAATCTACCTATTAATTTTCTTTGTTGTTCTCAACACTATTTTGCTATATATTAGTACACTAGTTTAATGCACGTACTTTGCATGTGTGTCTTATATCAATCAATTAAATTATATAAAAATGACGTTAAAATAAATGTTATATCTATCCAAATAAGAAAACAAAAGTTATTTTACAAAAGGAAAATAATTTGAAAGAGCATTTCAAATTTTGGGATAATAATTTGAATAATAAATAAGAAAAGGAAAAAAACCTCAACTCTGCAACAACACACTCAGAAAGTTGAAGAAACTTCAAGTTATAGAATTAACTTTTTCTGAATTGTCATTTTTGAGTCACAGTCTTCATCATTTGGCTATAAGTTATTTGAGGTTAAACATTTTTTTATTTTTTATAATTCACCTCTTTATTGATAGCTCAAAATTTTAAAATATTAATTAATTTATTTTAATTATTAATTAATTATGCACACATTTAAAATGAGAAAATTACACTTGATTTAGTTTTAAAAATATGTAAAGACTAAATATACATCTATTTTACATATATAGTATACATAACCGTGTATATCTTGTGTATACTTTACTTATTCTTGTACATATTTTATAGGGAAAATTTCATATACATTTATATATATACAAAAGTATAATATGTTTATCAAAAAAATATACCATATTTTTTTTATTAAAAAAAAGTAGCCCATGATGGTCATGGGCTTAACATGGCAACCCAAGGCCATTAGGTCCTTTTTGCTCAAATGAGACCAAATTTTACCCTTTTTTATTCCTTTTTTTTTTTTTGGCATTTTTTAAATTATTTTATTTTTTATATAAAAAAAGAAATTTTCTTTTTTTTTAAAAAAAAAAAACTTTTTCATTATTGCTTTTGTATACATGTGTGTAAACGTGTATCAATATTATGTAAATAGTTTGTAAACGTGTATCGATATTGTATAAATTGTATACAAATGCGTGTCGATGTTGTATAAATAGGTATGAAATGTATCAACATTATATAAATGGTGCATAATCGCGTATCAATATTGTATAAACAATTACATAATGTATCAAAATTGATATTTATTTGACTATCATGCATTTCAACCTTAATAAATAAAAAATAAACAAGATATAATAAAATGACATAAATATTCATTTTTTTCACAAAAGAAGTGAAACGATTTAAAAAGAAAAAAAACTTTTTTTTCAAAAAAAAGCAATAAAAATTTTGAATACTAAAATTTTTTTATGTTAGAAAAATCAAAAAGAAAAAAGGTCAAATGGATACAACAAAATCTATAATTGTAGATTTATTTATAGTGAACAGTCAACTTTCATCATTAATACAACAAAATCTTTATAAGATTAAGATAATCAAGCTTTAAAATAAATCACATTAATTAACTTGAATAGTAATTAATTTAATCTCATTTATTATACTTTGATTTATAAGTGATTATACCAACTTTTTCTTATCTCCTCTCAAACAATTGAATTTTATTTTTTCTCCATTTTAAAATCTATATAACATATGGTTTCTCTGAATTCAAAAGCAATGCACAAAAATCGAGGTATTATTCAACAAATATTATTATTATATTTTCTTTTGAGTTATAATGAGGTTCGAGGAGAAATAAAATTATTCGAAGTAGAAGATCAAGAGTTAGAAAGACAACTTAAACTTTTGAACAAACCTGCAATCAAAACAATTAAGGTATTTGTTTCGAATTTGGATAACAAGATATATGCAATCGTTACAATCGAAATGACTTTTTTCTTTAAATTTTGAGTCACAGACCAAGTACGGAGATATATATAATTGTGTGGATTTTTACAAGCAGCCTGCATTTGATCATCCATTGTTGAAGAATCACAATTTTCATCCAAAGGCATGTCGCTCTATCTTCTATTTTACTAGCAACATTTAACAAGAATATACCGATATGAGATTTCAGTTTTGGATGGACAGATGAGGCCTACATTATCTATGATAAAGCAAACTTCAAGTACCTCAAAGTCTAATGAGTCATTGTCAATGTGGCTAAATGATCGAGGTTGTCCTTTTGGATCAGTTCCTATTAAAAGAATTTCAAAAGATGATCTTATTAGACAAAAACTTATGCGACCACCGGAAGATGTCGCATTTCATACTCAATTTTCTAAGGTAAGATAATGTCAAATCAATTTATTGCTTTAGCATTAATGATTCATTTCCAATAAATAAATCTATTGTTTTTTGTTACATATTTAGATTATCATTCAGATTAACAATTTAAAATATAACAAATGAGAAACAAATATAGTCTATTTATAAAACTTAAAGAAGTCATGTGACCAGGAGATCACGGGTTCAAGCTTTGGAAACAACCTCTAACAGAAATGCAAGGTAAGACTGCGTATATTAGACCCTTGTGGTCGAACCCTTCCCCCAACCCTGCACATAGCGAGAACTTTAGTGCACCGGGCTTGCCTTTTATGAGAAGGGGAGCCTTGGAGTAACTGATAAAGTTGCTGCCATGTGATTAAGAGGTCACGGGTTCAAGCCTTGGAAATAACCTCCGGTAGAAATGCAAGGTTGCGTACAATAAGACCCTTGTGGTTGGGCCCTTCCCTAGACCTTGCGCATAGCGAGAGCTTTAATGCATCGAACTTGCCTTTTCATTAGCATCAAATCTCACATATTTTAATTTATTACTTTTCCACAGAATAGGAATCACAGTAGATTGAAAAGAAGATTCTTATCTGCTCAAGGATACAGGGTAAATGAACTTTTAATTTTCTAGTTTTTGGTTATATTTTCAGCTAGGTTTAATTTAGTTAAAAAAAAAAATTAATGTGTCAAAATATTGAAGGTTGCAATAGTTTCAACTCTTAATGATTGGCATAACAAATTTGGCGGAGCTGGAATGTCAGCTACTTTATGGAATCCTGAAGTTAAAGGTCCACAACATAGTGCATGTCGATTGAAAGTTCAAAGTAAATCAGACATTATACAAGTTGGTTGGAGAGTAAGTCTAATCATATCTATTACTTATTTTCTATAAATAAATTAATTCATGTTTATTTAAAGGATTAAACATGTATCATACCTCTTAGAAAGTGTATCAACAAGCTACCATTCAATTATTATGATAGTTCTATTTCTTGCATAGGTGGATCCAACATTATATGGCGATAACCTAACTAGGATGTTTATACATTTTCAGGTTGGTTATTTTTACGAACATTTGTTAATTTTTTTTAATTTTGCATTCATGAAACTATTAAAATATTATATATAATTTTATGTGTGTTTTAGGCTGGTAATAAGCATTGTTTCAATACATTATGTCCTGGATTTGTACTGGTAGACTCTGAAATACCCATTGAAGCGCCATTTGATAAAGTTTCACATCGTGGAGATATTCATAGCTTGCGGGATTATTCAATGTACATAGATCGGGTACACGTTATATTTCTCTTTCTTTTTTTTCAATAAAATTACCAAGTATAGCTGGGCCGTGTTGTATTTAGGAGAAACAAAAAGGAGGGGGCCTAAGGCGTACCTCCTTTACAACACCATGGTGAACTAGTCACCTCAAAAACCAGAAGATTATAATCTTACATAGGAGGATATAAATCTTCTGGCAAAATTCATAAGCACACAAATCAACTAACAAAAAAATTAGTTTTTCAGTAGTATAAGATCTACGTTATAAAACGAGATACTGATTCAACATCTTTCTCTTTTGAAAACAAAAGGATCTAGTGAATGGAAACTGGTGGGTTTTGGTTGAAAGAACCCATAAAGAACTTGGTTTCTGGCCTCAATACATGTTCACTTACTTGGCAAGCTTTGCAACGCACATTGAATGGGGAGGAGTTGCTTATAGCCCACCAGGCATACCTGAACCTCCAATGGGCTCTAGTTTTTTCCCCATTAAAGTTGCAGGATTTGACGGTTCTTGCACTGGAATCACAGTATTAAACTATAAAGGTGAGACAATGAATGTAAGAACAACCCCACACACTGACAATCCCAATTTTTACAAGGTTTATGATGTTCCAACGAGGGGAACAAATGGAAAATTTGAACACACTGTTTTTTACGGGGGACCTGGTGAGAGAATATAACTCTTAAAGTATGTTTTTTTATTGTAATACAACATTTAGGTGGTCATACTTTAAATTATTGCGTGATCAAACGTGTATCTTTTTTTATAATAAATATTAGAGAGAAAAATTAATTCACTAATTTTGATAAATTATTTATTTACAAAGGTCCTATATAACTAATTAGAACGCATGGTAAATTAAAATTTTGCTTAGCAATTATAGGGTATTTTCTTGATTCAAATAAGGAAGAAGTAAAAATATGCAAGAATTGCGAATTTATAGCGAATTGTACAAACATATACAAATGTTGCGCGAGTTATACAAATGTTACTATAATCAGAGTTACGAAATGTAATGAGCATAAATAGGCTTTATATATTTGTCATTTATGAAATTTACCCTTTTATATAAACTATGAACGAACTAAATATGATTATTTTAAAAAATTAGGACAAAAAACACATCATCTCAATTAAAAATTAATTAAGGAATAATTATGATTATCTAAATCACATACGATAACTTATGTCAAACGTAGCCCTTGTTATGTTCTTATTTTAGGTTCATGATTAACAATTAGCTCATTGTTTCTTGTTTTAAGTGAAACATCAGCAACTTAATTATTTTTTCTTGTATGTATCTAAAGTTAATATTACCAAAAAATAAAAATAAAAATAAAAAAATCTCAAGTTGAATTTGTCTATGTACACTTTTTAAGCTACTTTTTATTTTCTTTCGAAAATTTATGTTCCAATAAGCTTTGAATAACTACTTGACGTTTGAATATATAGATATAACAAAATAGTAAAATATAAATGGTGGCGTTCAACACATACCAACATAGAACTTTGTAGGATCGCGCCAGGAGTCAGAATTTTCGTTTATGGATTCAAAATTTTTGGGACACACGAACTAATCGAAAGAAATTTGACATCTATTATATATATATGAAAAATTATTTTTATCATATATAAATAGTATTTTTTTTTTTACTGAAAGGGGTTCGGATGAACCCCATAATTCCAATATGACTTTGCCACTGGATCGCAGAGTATCTCTCCATTCTTAACCGGAGATCTTGGGTTCATGTAGAGTGTTCCACATTGGCTATAGATGCGAGAATTGATCTCCTTTTATATATATATATATATATATATATATATGGACTTAGCTTGGATAATTCTTACCCTATAAATTAACTTTTTGGATTGTGTTAGGTTCGAAATTCATTTCTTACGCGATATATATTATAGTTAGACTCATCTTAGTTCATGATTCATTGATGTTGGAGAAAATTATGTTGGGAACGTCGCCTCCAGAAATAAATCCTGCAATGCGTGAATTCAAATTAATTAGACCTCTATGTAATTATCGAGTGTCAAACACCTACAATGTACGAATTCAAAATCAAGAATTAATTAGATTTTAATAGGATTAGATTTTTTTTTCTTTTCTAAAGGTGGAGTTCAAAATGGCATGGTGGGGGTCTAAGCAATTAGGTTATTAACAGGTTGTCAAGTAAATGCTTGCTTACTAGGACATAATGACTAAAAAAAACATTAACAACAAGAACATTAAATAATTTTTGAGATAAAGAATTTCGCTATTTCGATTTTGCTAGGACACTAAAAAAAATATTAACAAAAAGAAGAATATTAAATAATTTTTGAGATCAAGAATTTCACTATTTTAATTTTGTTAGTCAGGAACAATATAGCAATGGATAATTCAGAATCAAAATATATATATAGATCCAGTTCTGATCGATATTTCATAGATAAGCAAGAAATTGAAGCCTTTGTTTATATACGATGTACCCGCAGTTTGAATTCACTTTCACTTTAAACATTAAAAAAAATGTTTTCTTACGTTATTTCACCAATGTCAGCATGCACGTGAATACCTTATCAAGAATTAGTTTAAAAACAACCTAAATTTTTCTTCAATAAATTTAATCACCACTACTAATTATTATTTTTTTGCAGGAAAAAAAAATTTAACGTTACCCTAAGTGGATATTTTGTTCTAATCATAGTGATAAATTATAAAAATGAAAATGGGTCTGTCAAACTCAAACTTTTAAATAATTTTTTGGTGTGCATGCATCAACCTTCACTTAGAATTTATTTATATACAAATTATCCTAAAATTTAAAATTTACTCAAATGTGTCATATATATTATCCAATCATATTTTAAGGATTTGGATGAACTTTTTTAAAAGTTAACATGTGATAAGTTTTTCTTCAAAAACATGCCACGTCCATTATCCAACGGTTATTCTATTTTATTACGATAATTAAAGAAGATGACATATTTTATATATCATATAATATGCTTAATAATTGAAGAATTCATATTGTAATAGTTCAGTCCGCTAGTGATATATATTGTCCACTTTAGATCTAGGTCTGTGAGGCTTTCAAACGTGTCACTAATAGGTAAAACATGTTTACTTATTTTTCCAGCATCTCTCCTATATTTTTACCGACGTGAGACTTCTTATCTTAAGATGATTTATTATATACACCCTCTCTATTAACTCACCGTCCTCGCTGAGGTTTGCCCCACCACATGGGATTTTTCCCCGCCTCATCGAAATTTACCTAAACTTAGTTGAACTCTAGCCCACATCGACAAGACTGATACGTGAGTGACTCTGATACCATCTTTAATGGTCCAGTCTGCTAGTTATATTATCCTCTTTGGGTCTAAGTCTAAATAGAGTGTCTCTAAACAAGAAATTTAATGTTAATGATTGAGAATGATGGATTCAAGGTTCTAAATTATTACAATTATGAATTTCACCTTATTCCATTTTGAGTGTTATCTAATAATATTAAATTAAAGTCAAATTCATCATAATTCCCAAAATAACTTTTTTTTTCCTTTTTTATGTGTCGGTACGTAGTGGAGTTTGCCGTCCAATGTTAGAAAATTCCTTCAAAAGGATAATATTTTTTTTGTTCGTTCAATTACTCTTCGTTTTAATTTATTTGTCCTATATTTTTACAATATTTTTTATAGTATCTCTTTAGTTTACTTTCGTAACAATCTATCTTAAAATAAAAAGTTCCACATCAGCGAAATACAGAAGCGATGTTGGGTATATAAGTAAACAAATCTTATCAACTAGTGACATATTTTAAAATCGTACAGACCTAGATCCAAAACAGACAATATCATTAGCAGGTTGGACTGTTATAACTTTTCGACATCATAAAATTAAAAAAAAAAAAGTGAATATATTTTACGTATCTTTCATTTAAGATCATAAAATTGTATTTACTTGTTTAAATTTCAAACCAGGAAAACATATTAAAAATGTGAAAAAACATTATTAAATGTCACATCAGATAAGCCTAGGATAAGTTACTAGTGGTGGCTGTCTTTATTAATTCCACTAAGGAAGAATATGGTTGTCATTTTTACCAGTTATAACTTTAAACTTTTCATGATGTTAGTGTGAAATTCCCACTGGACAATCATCATTTTAAAAAAAAAAATTGCCGTTTTTTTTTTTACTCGTTTTGATAATAATTATTGTTGAACAAAAGTCTCGAGTTTAAATTCTTGAAAATAAAAAAATTATCGAAGGTGTTCAAAAGCGACGTCACTAGAAATTAATTAGTTGATATACTCTCTCTGTTTTAATTTATTTATCATGTTAAGGTTTGATACAATTCTTAAGAAAAAATTAATTAGGAGTGTTGTTTGACTAATATACCCCTTATAAATAATTAAACTTTTATCGATATATGTGTCTATTAATTCTAGAGTAATTAATGTTAAGAGCAAAGTTGGAAAAAATAATTAATTCTCTCTTGATTATCCAAATTGACAATTATTTTGGGACAACTATTCTTAGTATACATAACAAATAAATTGAGACAAAGGGAATAGTTAATTTACCATTTTATTCCTACTAATTGACAGGATCACAGGCATATTTATCATTATATTTTTCAAGGACATTAACTTATAATAATATTAAACTTAGGATATAATAGAAAAATAAAATTATATTTGTCAAAAATAACAAATAAAAATAAAAATCGAATTAGAAAATTTTTACAACTAAAAATATAGAGATAGGAATGAAATTTATTAAATTACATTTTTCATAATCTCAAATTTTTATGACATAAAATGATGAGTTAGTCACTATCCATACCTAATAATCCCTCATCAAAGGATAAGCACGCAAATCGATGCACTTAAATAATTACTAACAACGACTAATTATTAATTTAATCAATGATAATCCTTTCTTTTGACACCATTAATTTATTTTTAATCTCATTTACCCCTAAGTGGATATTAAAACCTCTAATTAATTGTGTCCCTCTTGACATTGAATAGTTCTTGCACTTCCTCTTTATTTTAATTTTTTAAAAATATTTTTGAAGAAATATATTTAGTGGTTGTTACACAAAGGTAAGTGGAACCCCATTGAATTAGCCATAATATGTCATTAAGCAAATGTAGGAGTTGACTTAGGAATTAATTAATTTTATTAATCTCAAAAAAAGTCATAATGATTATTCAAATCACTAAATTCTGACTACTTCATGTTAAAAAAAAGGAAAACTATAAAATTCGTCCACAACATTTTGTATAATTCATTATACATATTGCAGTATTTGTATATTTCGTTATACAATTTGATTCACGTATAACGTTTGTATAAATCGCGTGAATTATACAAAACTCAAATTGTAATTACTGTTAGATTTTTGCCGCGAGCCGTAATTAGTTCAAACTATAACTATATTAGCTAATTAACTAGTATATGTTTGCTTAACTGCATAATTTTTCCTAAAAATTATTTAACAGAAGCCCAACGTAATGTTAACTAAGAAATAACGATGAATATCATTCTTTCACTTTATTAAGAAAATGAATCTCATATTTAATTCAAATTCAAAAACTAACTTATAATGTGAAAATTGCTTCAAATTATATAAGACGATAACATCGTCAATCAATTTGATAATCTCACACTTTGATCAGTGGTAGAGTCAGGATTATCACTAAAGTGGGTTCAAATCTGAAAAAATACTCACACAAACTAATCGAAGGGGATTCAATATATACTATATATATATATATTAAAAAATATTTTAATCTGTTAGGATCGGAACTCGGGAAAAGTCGAATTTAGCCAAATAATATTATGATGACAATAACAAATACAATAGTGA
>JBCEWC010019090.1:0-11608 GCA_038996855.1 Solanum aculeatissimum
CTTCCTCTGATAAGAGCATGAAAATATGCAGAATTAACATCACCCTCTTGGAACCATTGGAGCTTGGTTTTCTGTCTAAGAATGGACTGATCAAGTTTGATGAATTTAATATATTCAGCGTTCAGTGCATGAAGTATACATATGTTCTTCGTGGGACCATACTTGGTCTATATCTAGGGCCCCAGCCTCTAGGAGCACATAGGACCAACCCACGAGCACCCCACGGAAGTGGACCACCAAACGGTTCGTGCTCCCACCCTTAGACCATATTCCAGAAACCCCTTCCAGCGTCCTTCCAATTACGGGCAGTCTTACTGCCAGGGTCGTAACTTTCACATCCGAACTACGAATTGAATGAAACTAATTGCGTTGCGAAGATAACTCAAACAGATTCGATTTGATATACATCCTCCCACACAGTTCATCCCATACAAAACGTTATGACCTTTCAAAGTTCACTGCCCAACCAGCCTTACATTTTCACCAGACGGTCCTCTTTGGATCCGGCCAATTAAATACAACCCATGGCCATAAAAATTCAACCACGACCAGTTTAACACTACCCTTAATAAGACATTACAAAGTTAAATTTTTTTGGATCATTACATCATCTCCTCCTTGAGTAGATTGGAAGAGGTACGAATATCTCTCCATCATGTCCAAATTCGCTTCTCACGTTGTACTCTCCATGTATTGGTTCCTCCAAAGCACCTTGACCGAAGTTATCTCCTTGTTGCGAAGCCGCTTCACTTTCCAATCCAAGATCTCAACCAGCAGCTCTTCATAGGTCAAATTTACCTCAACCGTTACACCCTCCAAAGGTATGATTGCTTTAGGATCACCAATCAACTTTCTCAACATGGACACATGGAATACTGGATGAATGGAGCTCATGTCCAAAGGCAAGTCCAACCTATAAGCCACATTTCCAACCCATTCCACAATCTCAAAAGGTCTGACGTACCGGGGGCTGAACTTGCCCTTTTTGCCAAAACGCATGATGCCTTTCATGGGGGAAACTTTCACATATACCCAATCACTAACACGAAATTCAAGATCCCTCTTCCTAACATCCGAATAAGACTTTTGGCGACTTTGAGCCTTCTTCAATCTTTCCCTAATTATCCTTACCTTTTGAATGGCCTCAACAACCAAATCAAGACCTAACAAGGCCGCCTCACCTATTTCAAACCAAGAAACCAGAGATCTACATCTCCTACCATACAAAGCTTCAAATGGAGCCATACCAATGCAAGCATGGATGCTATTGTTGTTGGAAAATTGAATGAGCGGTAGATGATCATTCCAATTTCATTTGAATTCCAACACAAAAGCCCTTAACATGTCCTCCAAGGTTTGAATTGTTCTTTTGGCTTGCCCATCGGTTTGAGGATAAAATTTGGTGGTCAACTTAACCTTAGTACCAAGTCCCTTTTGAATAGATTTCCAAAAAAGAAAAGTAAATTCGGTACCATGATTCGATATTAGAGACCTCGATATACCATGCAACCTCACCAACTCCTAAATATACACCTTGGCATACTCCTCGGCACCATAGGTAGTCTTAACGGGTAGGAAGTGAACCGACTTTGTCATTCTATCAACCACAACCCATATAGAATCGAATTGTCTCTGAGTACAGGGGAACCCAACCACAAAATCCATATTCACATCTTTTCACTTCTAAGTAGAAATTTCAATATATTATGTCAAACCACTGGGCCTTTGATGTTTCGATTTTACTAGTTGACATTTATGAAATTCCGACATGAACTTGGCTAGATCCCTCTTCATACCATGCAACCATTACAACTCTCTCAAATCTCGGTGCATTTTTGTGGATCTCGGATGAATACATTATTGAGAATTATGGGCCTTCTTTGTGATAATCTCCCTTAAGTCATCAACATCTGGAACACACAAATGATCTTGCTACCGTATCACCCCATCTCCCCCTTGGGAAAAAACCTCAATCTTCCCATCGGCAACCAACTTCTTCAACTCTACCAAGGAATGATATATGTATTGTTTCTTCTTAACATAAACCACTAAGGAAGACTCGGATCCACCTTGAACAAGAATTCTACCATTTTCTGATTCGGCCAATCTCACACCCAACCTAGATAAATGGTGCACATCTTTCACGATCTCCTTCTTCCCTTCTTCCACATGAGTCACACTTCCCATAGAGAGTCTATTAAGGGTACCCTCCCTAACATTAGCCTTGTCGGGGTAATAAAGAACACTTATATCATAGTACTTGAGAAGTTCCAACCACCTCTTTTGCCTCAAAATAAGGTCTCTTTGGGTGAACACATATTGAAAACTCTTGTGATCGGTGAAGACATCCACATGGATCCCATACAAATAACGTCACCAAATTTTTAAAGCAAACACTACCGTCGCAAACTCAAGATCATGGTTTGGATAATTTTATTCATGCACCTTCAATTGTCGGGACGCATAAGCAATCACATTAAAATGTTGCTTAAGCACACAACCCAATACAATACGCAACGCATTACAATATACTACAAATCCTTCTAACCCATTAGGCAAGGTCAAAATTGGAGCCGATGTAAGGGGGTCCTTCAAAGTTTGAAAACTTTTCTCATATTCATTTGACCACAAAAACTTGGCTTTCTTTTTATTCAACTTGGTCAGCGGATATGCTATAGAGGAAAACCCTTCAACAAACCTTCTATAATAATCGGCTAAACCAAGGAAGCTTCGAATATCCGAAGGAGTCAACGGTCTTGGTCAATCCTTCACCGCTTTGATTTTCTTAGGGTCAACCTTAATGCCATCACTGGACACCACATGACCAAGGAAAGTAACTTTTCCCAACCAAAACTCACACTTGCTAAACTTGGCATACAATTGTTTCTCCTTCAACGTTTGAAGCAACACCCTCAAGTGATCTATATGCTCTTGCTCACTACGGGAGTAAATCAAGATGTAATCAACGAAGACTACCATAAAATTATCAAGGAATGGTTTAAACACTCAATTTATAAGATCCATAAACACCTCCAGAGCATTGGTCAACCCAAACGACATCACCACAAATTCAAAGTGACCATAACGAGTCTGAAAGGCCATTTTCAGAATATCACACTCCCTTACCTTTAATTGGTGATAAACCGAACGAAGATTTATTTTAGAGAAGTGTGTAGCTCCTTGAAGATGGTCAAACAAATAATCAATTCTAGGAAATGGGTACCTATTCTTAACGGTCACCTTGTTCAATTGCCGATAATCAATATACATTCGGAGCGAACCATCCTTCTTTCTCATGAACAACACAAGAGCACCCTAAGGTGAGATACTTGGCCTAATTTAACCCTTTTCTAGCAAATATTTCAATTTATTCAACTCTGTCGGGGCCATACAATAAGGAGAAATAGAAATAGGTTAAGTATCCGGAAGGAGGAATAGAAATAGGTTGAGTATCCGAAAGGAGATCTATGCCAAAATCTATTTCTCTATCGGGAGGAATATTGGGCATGTCCTCGGGAAACTCATGAACCATTGGAACCAATTCAAGCTTAGGTGACTCACCCTCGACATCTTTAACCCGCACAATATGATAAATGCACCCCTTACAAATCATCTTCCAGGCTTTGAGGTAGGAAATAAACCAACCCTTAACCATAGAATCACTACCCTTCCATTCCCACACCGGTTCATTAGGAACTTGAAATTTAACTTGCCTAGTCCTACAATAAACCAAGGCATACGATGCATGCAACCAATCCATCCCAAGGAAAACATCAATATCATACATTTCAAGTTCTACAAGGTCATCGGGGAACACTTTATGCAACACTGAGATAGAACAACCCCAATACACTTTTCGGGCAACAATAGACTCACCCACGGTGTTATACACCAACTAAGGTTCCCTTAGAGGTTTAGGACTCAAACCAAATTTAACAGCCAACAAAGGAGTCACAAAAGATAAATTTACACCTGGATCAAGTAAAGCATAAGCATCAAAATCAAAGATTTTTAACATACAAGTCATGATGTCTAGAGTTTCCTCCACCTCTTACCAGGCATGAAGAGCATAAAATTGGTTGTTCCTAGGAGCATCACCAACTAGAGCCTTCTGTGGCCCTTGACCATTGGGAGCCACTTGATCCTTCATGTCACCCCTTGGACATTCAGAAATTTTGTGGTCCAAACCCCCATATACAAAGAAAGCATCTGAAGCCCTTCTACAATCACCCAAATGATGCTTCCCTTATTGACCAAAAAGAAGAATTCGGGGACTACCCCTAACTTGTGCCTTAGGAAGAGGCACTCTTGGATTTGCAACCCTCATATTAGAACCTTGGCATTGATGGAATTGGTCAAAACCACCACCACCCTTAGAGTTGGAGAACCCTCTATCAAATCGGGCCCTTTTAGCTTCATTAATCATTCTCTCCTTAAACTTTTTACCTTTAATTTTCTCGGCATAAGTCATGATTCTAGAGATGTCCATGTCACGGATGAGCATAGAAGTTCGGTATTCCATCACCACCAAATTTGAAACACCTAAAATAAACTTGTGCATTCTTGCACGAGGGTCGGATACAAGCATGGGAGCATATTTGGAGAGCTTAGTGAACTTGAGAGAGTAGTCCCTCACGGTCGTACCACCTTGTCGACGATTGATGAACTTGGTCATTTTTGCTTCCCTAAGCTCAAGAGGAAAGAAACGGTCACGGAAAGCCATTTTGAATTCTTCCCAACTGACCTTGATATCAACCACTAGCTCGACCAACCATTGGTTGTACCACACTTAGGCCACATCTTTCAATTGATATGTGTCCAACTCAGTTTTCTCTATCGAACTCACCCCCATGATAGTCAATACCTTAGTTAGTTCATCAATGGACTATTCAGCATCTTCATCCACTTTCGAGCCATTGAACTCCAAAGGGTTCATCCGGGTGAAATCTCTCCCCTAGAGGCCAGAGTACCAATATTAATAGGATTAATTGGCAGGGCATGGTTATCCACTACTTGGGCCAACATAGAAACCACATTTCTAAACTCGGTGTGGGTCACTTATTCCTCTATCGGTGCATGAAGGACTTGTTCCTCAAATTCTAGAGATTGACGGGAGAAGGGAGCTCTTCTAGGAGGCATGTTTTGAAAGAGCGACAAGACTACCAAGAGTTTAGCAAATTTATCCTAACAACTTATGATAAGACATAAGAAAACAAGAAAATAAGACAAATTCCTAAAACACCAACATAGCCTCTCGTTCATAGACATGGCACGTATCACGCCCATGAACAGGACTTTAATCGATGCGGCATGTGATTTGGCGAAGGAGAACCCGAAGGTCCCCGATCAAGCCATCATAGCATCATCACTCACATCATCGGTTCAGAAGCGCGGAAAGATAAACACATAACACATAATTCTAGGGGAAATGGGGCTTTAGACTCAAGCTATGGGGATGTTACCAGGAATGGGATGAGCATGAATCTCATAGCACATAACAAGTATTTCTAAAGGGTAGGTAAGTAGGACTCAAGCTATAGGGCATACTGGGTTAGGGAACTTTCCACATAAGCACATTCCCAACATTCACAAGCCCATAAACATAATCATAAGCATAATCGGAACATTATTTCCATAACATAACCCAATAGTCATAACATCCCAATAAAGCATAATACAACGTGCAAGAGTCTAATATGTCCAATATAGTCTCTACATAGGATAAAGTGGAGGCCTCGACATAATTTGGGATCATTCTCAAGTAATAAGGAAAGAAAGTAAAAGTAATACAAGGAAGAGAAAAGTAGATATTGCCCTTGGACAAAAGGCTCACCAAAAGCAATTAGATTTTAAGGAGATCACTCATCGTTCAATGGTAGATAGAGGTCGTCGCCGATCCCTAGAGGGTAAGAAAATATAGACAAGAGTATGGGTTAGCACAATAAAGCACTAAATATGTAGGCATGCATATGCGTGTGCACATGAACCTATAACAACCTACATGATAAGGGCACATCCATAGAAGAGAATATAAGAAACAATAATATATCAATATGTCATGATGATCATGATGCATGAAATGCCATAATGCTTATAGTGTAGAGGGGATGGAACAATAACCTATATACAAACTCATGTGAGCTACAACATGAACTTGTCCCATGAGGCCTCCCATCGGATCGGAGAAGATTACTTGCCAAAGGTAATCTACACCACACCTTACGGGCCTCCCATTTTGGTGTGATGGCCACCTTCCTTTTTGGAAGTATATACATAACATAGAATATCATATCATATCAAAGCATACTTATGGGCCTCCCATATCGGTAGCAACCTACGTTGGCACATAGTTTCGAGATAGGAGTGGGACCTTTGGGAATATCCCACTTACTACTCCAATCCTTCTCGGTACTAAGTCATCTCCCCTACAAGAATACGTATACATATACATGCTTTTAAAATGGAAACTTGACACTTGAACATCAAATCATACATACTTGCGCTTAAAAGACAAATCACTTTCATTACTCTTATGCATACTTAATAAGAGTCAAACACATTTCATAATCATGCTTCATTGGATAAAAAGCCAAACAAACTTTCATGTTAAACTTTATGCATAAGAATTGCTCCATACTTTTCATAACTTGTCATATCATATTTGTGTAAACACTCATGTTGCTCAAAGAGCTAAATCATATACATTATGTGATCACATTCTTGTCATAACCCATACTTGATCAAAATCATAGTCATAAATATGTTTAGGACTTAGCCCACATCAAAACCTTCTTGAGAAACCATGATCATGCATGCAAATGCCATGAGTAACAATAAGAATACCATGGATACTAGAATTCATACTTTAAATTCAAATCAAAAGCATTTCAAAAGATATTCAAGTTAAATCAACCTTAAAACATCATTTAAATACTACCCATGCATAAGTCAAGAGTAAAGGGGACATACATAACTTGACCTTTATCAAATCCATTGAAACCTCATATAATTCGAACTTAAATAATCTTTATATCACCTAATTTATACAACCCACAACGCCATCCAATTAAATACTTCAAAATTCAAAGAACCTAACATTAAAGAAAGCTTAAAATCATAATTTAAAAAGGAGGGATCATGGGTCTTCATGGATGAAAGGTAACCCATGAATCAAACTCACATACCTTGGAATTAATCAAGAGAATTGAATGGAATTGCAGGAAAGATTAATTTCCCAAAATTGCTTTAAGCTTTCTTCAATGGAGGTCAAGAGAATTGAGAGAATTTTGGAGAGAAATTAGGAGTGTTAGAATAGATGAAAAGGGATTAGGGTTTGATTTAGGAGAATTAGGAGACCTTAGAAAGCGTAAAAGGGGCATAGGATCTAATTAAATTATGAATTAACCATTAACGAAATAGACTAAATCACTAAAGACAGTGTCTCACAGAAGGCCTATAGTGCCCGTCCAAAGGCTCACAGACCGTGAGCCTGTCCGTGAGACCTCACTTGGCCTCAACTTCAGCTTGAACGCTCGGGGGACTTTTTGGATCACTTAACGAGGGGCCTCACGGACTGTGTAGTTGCACAAAGATCGTGTACTGGTCCGTGGAGCATCACTTTGTCCGGAGTCCAGCCCCGAACCCTGGCCAACTTCCTAGATCACTTCACGGGACCCCTCACAGGCCGTGAAGGGTCTCACGGACCGTGAGCCTGTCCGTGAGACCTCACTTGGTCTCAGCATCAGCTTGAACTCTCAGAGGCCTTTCTGGATCACTTCACGAGGGGCCTCACAGACCGTGTAGCTACACACAGATCGTTTACTGGTCCGTGGAGCATCACTTTGTCCGGAGTCCAGCCCCAAACCCTGGCCAACTTCCTAGATCACTTCACGGGGCCCCTCACAGGCCGTGAAGGGTCACACGGACCGTGAGGTGGTCCGTGGGTCCATACTTGGTACATGGATTTGGCGCAAGCCTCCAGGAGCACATTGGATCAACCCAAGAGCACCCCCATGGATCGTGGACCACCTAAAGGTTTGTGGTCCTACCCTTAGACCATATTCCAGAACCCCCTTCCAGCTTTCTTCTAATTACGGGCAGTCTCACTACCAGTGCCATAATTTTCATATACATACTATAAATTTAGTGAAACCAGTTGTGTTGCAACGATAACTCAAAGATCATCGATTTGATATATAAAAGCCCACACAGTTCATCTCGTACCAAAAGGTATGACCTTTCAAAGCCCACTACGTAATCGGCCTTACAACTTCACCAAACGGTCCTCTCTAGATCCGTCCACTTAAATACAACCCATGGCTACCAAAATTCAACCACGACTAGTTGAACACTAACCTTGACTAACCATTATGAAGTTCAAAAATTTTTGGATCGTTACACCTTTCTTACGATCCGATCAATTTGGAAGGATTTACATAACATAACATATCATATCATATCATACCTTATGGGCCTGCCATTTCGGTAGCATAACCTATGTTGGAACATAGGGTAGGGAAAGAAGTGGGACCCTTGGGGATAGCCCACTTGCTACTCCAATCCAACTTGGTGCTAAGTTGTTATCCCACAAGAATACGTATATATATACATGCCTTTAAAACAGAACAGAGATACTTGACATCATAATCATGCATAATTGGGCTTAAAGGCCAAATTACTTGCATTACTTTCATGCATAGGTTTCTAAAAAGTCAAACATCTTTCATAATCATGCTTCATTGGGATAAAAAGCCAAATGCACTTTCATGTAAAACTTAATGAATAAGAGTAGCTCCTTACTTGTCATATCACATTGGTGTAAACACCCATGGTTTCTCAAAGAGCAATATCATAGACATTATGTGATCACATTCTTGTCATAACCCATACTTGTTCAAAATCATAATCATAAACATATTTGGGACTTAGCCCACATCATAACCTTCATGAAATCCATGTTCATGCATGTAAATGCAATGATTGATGATGAGAATAGCATGTGTACTAGAATTCATAATTTAAATTCAAATCAAGAAGAACCCGTAAGAAATTCAAAGTTAAATCAACAATTAAACCTCAATTTAACTTTACCCATGCATAAATTAAATGGTAAGGGGACATGCATACTTGTATCATCTTGAATCAAAGTAGTTCATCAATCAAGGGCTTAATTAATCTTGAAATCATTAAATAAGAACAGTCCACACTTCAATTGCACTAAATCATTCTTAATTCAAAAGACCCATTTCAACAAAAAAATCATAATTCATAAAAAATTTAGAAAAGAATTTTGGGTCTCCATGGTTGAATGAGAAACCATGAATCAAACCCACATACCTTGAATTTAACAAGGAGATTTAGAAAATTCTAATGAAGACTTGAGTTTCCCCTAATTTCGAGTTTGGTCTTCAATGGTGGATGAGAGAAAAATGAGAGAATTTGAGAGTTGAATTGAGGGCTTGAACGAATTAAAATGGATTAAGATTCAATTTAGTGCTTTTAGGAGACTTTAGAAAGGCTAAAATGACCCCAGGGATAATTAAAATTACCAATTAACCATTAATAAAATGGAGCAGATAACTGGAATAGTCGTTAATGGAAGTATCCACACGATTCATGTAGTGGCTAACGGACCATGAGCCCCACCGTGTGGCTTGACTTAGTTCATACCTTGGATTGAAAACATGGAAAACTCTCTGGATCACTTCACGACAGGACACACGGTCTGTGAAGCTGCACACGGACCATACACTGGTCCGTGGAGCCTCACTTGGCCAGGAGTCCTAGCCTTGGGGTCTCATGAGTCTCTGGACCATTCCATGGAGGTCTTCATGGACTGTGAAGCGTCACATGGACAATGAAGTAGTTCGTGGAGCCTTACTTAATTTCGGCCTTGGTCAATCACCTAGCCCTACTTTCTGGATCAACCCATGGATGCCCCTCAGGGGTCGTGAGCCTTCCCACGGCTCGTGGCCCCTCCCGTATGGACCTTCCCTAGAAAACTTTGGCCCTCCTTTCCATAACATTTTGTCCACGGACAGTCCCACTGGAATGGCCATAACGTCCATATACGAACTGCTATTTGAATGAAATCACTTGTGTTGCAATGATAACTCAAAGATATTTGTTTTGATAGGTCATAGGCCACACAGTTCATATAGTACCAAGAGTTATAGCCATTCAAAGTCAGTACTCTCTACAAAATATCAAGCAAACTTAACCAACGTAATTTCTTTGGACACGACTACATAAGTAAGACCCATGACGGTCACTAGCCACCCTTAACAAGTTCCATTAGACCTTAATCAATCACTATGAAGTTCAAATATTTTTGGTTCGTTATAATTATGTATGTTCCAAAGTTTTAATTCATACATTGGCTATGTGTCATCTTAATTATATCTCCATCGTCACCAATTCTTACAAGTATGCATGAATTTCTCTAAATTTTATGATTTTAAGGAAACTTCCCATACATCATTGTATTAGACTATGATTTTCTTATAATGAGTTTTTATGATAAAATCTAAGGAAAGAATAAATGTTTGTAAGTTCTCTCTCCCAAGATGTGAATGTGTAATAATGAAAGGCCAATCTCACATTACATAAGTTTAAGGATAGATTCTATGATTGTGATTTAATCGATTGGCTAGTAGAAATTCCTTCCATACAATGTGATTAATGTTTTATGACTTATGGATTCTACACTGTTGATAGTTTTACTTAACACCGAGTAGACTTTGAGATATAGGTTGAGGCTCCCTGTTATTAGAGACATAAGACTTCTAGTAGAATTCTATTATCCCAAAACTACGTGCCACCACAGGAAAGAGGATCACCCATTAGGAGAGGCTTGGTCACTTATATAGCTTAGTGGATCCCCTTAGGCATGAAAGAGTATACCATGACAAGTAGGCTCCTCATTTCTCCCATGTAGGGTTAACATTAGGAATCATTGTTATAGCTCATGTGGTTTTCTTCAGTTAACGGTATTTCTCTCACACATGTTTATGATTCGTCAAAATGTTCCAAGCTTTTTCTTACTATGATTTATGATAGTTCTCTCTCACAAAGGTCAAGGTATCCATAACTATGCTTTATTTTAAAATCATTCTCTTAAATGAGGTATAAAGTTTCTTCCACAAGGTTGAAGGTAATCATTATTACAGTCGCATAATATTTTCATAAGGTGCATGCCCCTCCCATGGAATATATGCTTTACTACATTTCAAAATATATATTTATATTTGTCCCTTAATTACAAGCTTTAATGACTCTTACTTGTCACAACCCGAATCGGGGGCATAGATGTGACATGGCGAAAGAGGACCCAAAGACCCTCGATCAAGCCATCATAGCACCATTACACTCATCATTAGTGCGGAAACGTGGAAGCTAAAGCATGTAGCACATAAGCTCTAAGGGTTTAGGGGCTTGTGACTCAAGCTATAGGGACAATTCGAGAATGGGAGGAACATGCTTGCACATAGCACATAGTCATACATCATACTCAACATTCAAGCCTTAATCTCAACATGAAAACATAAGCCATTTCCATAACATGAGAAACATAACCATAGATCAAGTGGAACATAGTGTCATGATACAT
>JBCEWC010019091.1:0-11605 GCA_038996855.1 Solanum aculeatissimum
ATTTAAGAGGCTTGTTTGGGGACCCTCGGGTTCTCATCCGCCATGTCACACCTAGGCCCTAGGTTTGGGTCGTGACAGAAATTAACCAAATGACAAGCTGCTATAGGAAGAATCTAGAGATACCTAGAAATAAGGTCTTGGGCTGGGTTGTTAATAGTAGTAGGCTTTACATTTTTAATTGGGTTTACTGGTGGCCCAACATTGTGCAAGACAACTTTCTTTTCTTTAGCAATAAAATGGTGTAAACCACCAAAAAATTAATTTAAAAAAATTCTAAAATGCCCCTGCAGCTACTGGTTAAGATTAAGGATAAATTTAATATTTCAAAAGGATAAGTGGTATTTTTGGAAATTTCAAATAAGGTATCATCTAAAATGGTCAATGTACAATTAACTTTATGCAACACACAAATAAAATATCAAAAATATCCCTAACTCTAGTTAAAAAGTAAAGTAATGGTGGTTGAAGACGACGACGTATAAAGAGGACAACGATCGATGGAGTTTTCCAAGTTTTTTAGTTTTAACGTAGAAGGAAAAAACATTTGTCTCTATATAATTTTCAAGTTTTTGAAATTCGAGTGTTTTAAAAATATATATATATTCCACGTTTGGGTTTGATTATTGTTTGAAAAAAAATAGAACATATTTATTAAAGGTGATTTTTATTTTATTTTACTTAAATTTGAATCGATTAAGAATAAAAAGGTATTTATTATTTGTCATAGTCTTTATTGGTAAAGTTAGGTTTAACAAGAAATATTTCAGGTATCTCTAAATTTCGTGTCATTACAGAATAATGCACATCCAAAAACACAAAGACAACTATTTAGTTATTTAACTACAAGTCATGATAGTGCAGTGTTTTGTTCTTTAATCTGATGACACAAATGTTATAATACCAAAAGACATAAAAAAATAAAGGGAAAATAACACTTGTAACCCAAAAAGGGAAAACTATTTACAAGTGGCTACCCCCTTACTTTCATACCCCTTGTTTTTAACTATTCTCGCGTGTTTGATGCCATAAGAGTATATATACTCCGATGGTAAGTGCTTCAATGAAACTATTTGATACCATCAAAGTGTATATATATACTTTGATGGAATCAAAGAGGAAACAACTACTTGATACCATTAAAGTATATAGATACCATCTGAGTTTAGAGTTCAATAAATAAAATTATAACTTTAATAAATAAGACTATGATTTTACTAATTTCTTCTTAATTGTTTCTTATTTATTTCTTATAAAATGAGTCTTATCTTATATGATACCGATAGAGTATTAATATACTAACGAAGTATCACAGAGGATTAAACTCAATTCTATATGACATCGCTATGGTATCATATACTAACGGAGTAACACATAGTAGTGATGTTGACGTCATGCTAATGTCCTGCACGAAATAAGAAAGGAGAAAGTAGAGTAAGTGGATAAATAGTTTGGTCTGGGTCCATTTTTGGTAAATAGTTTCACAATTAGATCCATTTTGTGTAGTTTTTCCAAAAATAGCATCATTTGCCAATTAAGCGCCTATTTGGTTAATTGAATTATGGTATATTCATAAGTTATTTGTACAACACCTTTATCGTTGTACTAGCCATATTATTGTAGTTCTTATTTTGATATCTAACATCTTTTGTTGTTCTAGTAAGCCTAGTGCCGTAGAATGATGCCTCAGAAATTTTTGGGCTTCGGAACAAGAATCATGTAATTTTCTCAATTTTTCGTAGGTGTTAAGTATGTGATCATAATGAATATTCTAATAATGCTTGAGCATTTTTCTTTTAGGTTGTATCATTGTGTATTAATTATTTTGATGTTTAATCTATTAGGAAAATTGTTTATATGTTAGTATATTTATTATCGGACTTTTACTCCCGTACTTCCTTAATCTTAGTCAAGGTATATTTCCAACAGTGTCTTTTTCTTATTGGTTCTTGTTTTTTGTTAGTTTGAAAGAAAAATTTCATGAAATTTAACACTATTAATTCTATTTTTCTCTAACAAAATTTACTATTTTTTTCTTGCTTAAAATACAATGGATATTAGGTCAATGGAATAATATTTAGGAAAGAAAAAATAGTAAATTTTATTGGAGTAAGTTGAAAGAATGGTGTTAAATTTTATGAAATTTTTTCTTTGGAGTTAACAAAGAAGACAATAATGATAAATTTTGTTAGGCACAATTGAATCTAACACCCTTTTTTATATATATAATTATATTAGGTTTAGAATAAAAGACCAAAATAAACACACTCATTTCGATCAAGTCAAATATATTAAAATCAAATGAACACACTTGTGATATGTCAAGGACTATTTCAATCCAGGTGCAATATATTAAAGACCAAAATATACATTTGACTTTCAATTATTTTTTTTCCCGGTGAATGTATTTATATTTAAGTTTAATTTATCTTTGTTTGCATCAACTAGTAAGTTGGGAATAGTTTGAAAATAAAAAGTCAAAAAAATTGAAGGGATAAAAGAGGAGAATTGGAATGAAGAGAAGTTTTCAAAAGTTGCACTCCACAGCCACTTGACGTAAAACAAAATTAAGTACGTACTTGTGGTGTCAATGATATTGGTCATCCTTGCCTTATGATGCAATCAAAAGGCCCACCCACTACACAAATTGCAAGCACGATCAAAACATCAATCCAAGAAAACTTGACTTTTCATTCTAAATGTTTTTTGCCTTTTCCGTATTTTATTTGATACAAGCTTGTATTTATAAGATACAAAGGTCTTTGTATTTAAATCGGTATAAATTTCAAGGGGAAGATTAGCGGACTTTCCGTAAGAAGCAGATTATTTGCCTTCACGACAAGAAATAATTTCCATCTAGCTGTATTCAAATATAGCACCCATATGATTAAACCCACATGATACTTGCAATGCTTTTACGTGCCCATCAAACTTGACTTTTGTAGGCTCAATGTGATCAACATCATCTCCTTGACCCTGCAACCCACAATCCAGGGTACACCCAATGTAAAGCAATAGAAAAGATATTGCTACAGCCAAATTGTTCTGACTTATCAAACAAGACCCTGCTACTGCCACAAAAGCCAGATACAAATGAAGAAAGAAGCAAAAATCTAGCAATCTTTTTGAACCATTTTTAAACAAGTGACATTGAGCAACTGACTTTAGTTTTTACCGTGTTGCACTCACAGTTCTTCTTCATGTCTTGACTAGCTTAAACTTTACTATTAACAGGAGAAATCTGTTGAACCTTTAATTTCCAATATTTATTTCAAGAACATCATTTGAAAGTCCATAAAAACATAACAGTTGCATTTGAAATCTATGGGAACAAACCAGTTGTCCGCCAGAAGAATGTCCATCTACAGAAAATGTCCCATGGGAGCCTCCCCATCCCCAAGTGTAAACATTTCCTCCTGAAGGACAAATGTTGAGGTTATTGCTAAGCATAAGTAAACCAAATAACTCAAATCATTTGATGTGAAAATGTTGCAAACCAAATAACTCAATCTTGTGTGAAAATGCTAGAGTTAAGGGTTAAAAACATATCTAAACTATCATAGTTATTTGAGTTTCATGCCTAAACTATTGAGAATGTGAGTTTTCTACCCAATATATCACTCAATAATTAGTGAAGCATAGCTTGACTAATTTTTTATGGTGTGTGTTCTCTTTTGTTTAAAAATTCTACGACGTGTCACTCCACATGGAAAAACAATTCCACCATGGAAAAGCTAAATAAATTAATATTAGTTTGAAAGTTGAGGTTAAAGGTTAAAATAATTACCATACAAATTAATTTATTCTCCACCACAACATCCGACATTTTTCTCCGCCTTCTTAGCCATGGTCTCGATATCTCCGACTTGGAAAGGGAGAAGTTATGGTTTTAAAGAAAAAATTAATGCATCAACTAATAGAGTCGTTGTATATGCAAAATGGACGAAGATTATATGGACAAATGCACCTAAAGCTATTTGTAGACGAAAATTTGGTCTAGTCAGCTCTAAATGTGTTTCGCTAACCACTGGGTGATAGTTCAGGAAACTCATATTCCCAATATATAAAACTCAAAAAACTGTGGTAGTATAGGTGTGTTTTAACCCTTAACTAAAAATGTTATCATTCAAATGCCAAAACAAATAGAACCAAGCACTTGTTGACAACGAATTTATTACTAAATACTGAAAACTAGAGAGGTAAAACAGTAAAATGGCACTTCTACAACTATGCAGAAGCGTAAGAATTTTCCAACCCACAACCATGCCACAATCAGGATAGAGGAACACAGAAACAACAGAAAACTGAAGAAATCAGTGATTACATATCAATGGTACATTGAGATTTGTATATTCAACTATAGCATGAAAAATCTTTAGGTTTGCAACATGTAAGTTGCAGTATTTCTTGGGGATTGAGGTTGCTTGACTAAATAGAGGAATCTTTATATCTGTTTGTAACACAACTCAGAAAATTCATAATATAAGCAGCAGAAAAGAATTGTTGGTTGAGTGGAAGAGCAGGGAGAATACAACATTAACATCAATAGGTTTCAAGACGGAGGACAAGCACAGAGACGTTTATTAGCATCTATGTAAAACAACACATGCAATTTAAATTTACTATGATTGTTGTACCAGAAATTGCTGCTGTATGCTTCCAACCACAAGATACCTGCAACAAAGTAAGATTTATGACTTTCATAATCTTTTCAAACCAATCAAACCCCTCTGATAGAGTATCAGGTAGTGCACCCCTTTGTTTGCAAGCAATACTATTAGCATTAGTTGTTGTATTCTGCTGAAACATGCATCACACCAATATATCCTGAAAGTCATTCTGGCACAAGAAACATACCACCCATTCACAACAGAATTCTGTCCAGGCATTTCTTCGCATAACCTACCTGTCCGCTAGTTAACAACACATACAAGTATGCATTTTCTCAAAAATGGTCTTCTCAATTGCACATGTATTGTTTTCTTTACCTATTTTATGCACCTCTATTACACTTGATTGGAGAAGGTAGCCAAAGCAATATGTTGACTAAAAAATTGGAAAGAGATTCTACACGGAGAAACAAACCTCAGAAACTGAATGCCTCAAAAATGGTCCTTTAACTCTTTCAGGTAAATGGGCGACATCTGTAGAACTGACATAAGCAAACACCAAAAGTACATCACAAAATTTTATAAAAAATGAAAAAGATAATCTATAAGGATGACCTGACCATCCAACAAATTCAACTATGAAACAATGCAAAAAAGAGTACCCAATACCAAGACACCCATTTTCATTGGTGCCCCACACGTACAGTTCTCCACCACCTATGAACAAAAACAGATAAATACAAAAGCTAATGCTTACAAAGAAATTAGCATTTAGTTCCAAACAATGCACTTGATCTCATGAAACAACATATATTCAAATCACCTCATTTGAGGACAAATTAAAGAACTTCATGTTGGGCCTAACTCAACCACAAAAGTTAAGCACATGAAGTGAGGATTACTGAATACCATGTAAGGAAACAACCTATTCCCTCCATCAATGAAAAATTGCATGCCCATGCACATGACTGGACATCTGGTGCTTGGACCATAACATGTAGGCCCAACATTAGGTAACCAAGAATAATGATGGATCTTGCTATGATACTATGTTAAGAAAATGAATCTTGGGCCTAAATCCCAAACGCTGGCTCATGATATGAGAATTCTCAGTACCAGACAAGGTAACGACTCCATCCCACAACCAGCATAGGATACTTAAATAAAACAAAAGGTGAACATTTCTCCTTTAAAACATGAAAGATCTTATAATTCAGTATAAGAACAAGAAAGCTCAAACTTAAAAAAGAAAAATAAAGCTGCATTTGGGTCCCTTTCAAATCGTCATAATTTGACCCCAGCTTTGTGCTTTTTCTTCACTTTCTCTTCACAAGAAGGAGGTAGGGTATTCAACTCTCTCCTGATAATTTACTCAAAATACCATCCTTGCAAGGTAAAGTCTAGAGTAGCCAACAAGGCAAAATGAATTTCTTGCAACACTTTGCTTGGCTATTTCCCATAAAAACAAAGAATGATACAAGACATTCTAGTTTCCCAAGTCTTCGTGGGTAGAGTTGGTCCATACATGTACTGGTGAGAGGTAGCAGGAATGCAGTGGATTAATAGAGGTGCACACAAGTTTGCTTGTACATCATTGGAAAAAGAAATATACAAGGATTAGCTCCATCCAATTGTACATTGGATATATGAAAGCCTTGAACCATCTAAACCAAGTAAATTTAGGTTGAATCATTGAAAAAAGCAGAACATGCTTTTGAAATATCCAACTCTAGTTTTTACCATTTACTGTAACATCTAATTGCTTCCTATTTCTATTCATATGAGAAGCTATTCAATTGTTTCTATTGCTCAGTTAGACCAAATGAAGTCATTGCACAAAACAGCTGCACTTGAGTTAACTATCCTTGTTGCTTGCGGGGACTTGAAATCAGGCAGTACAATCTACTAGAGAGAGAGAGAAACCCTCCATATATAATCAATTGTTTTACTAGTTTTAGATATCATTTTCTGGATGCTTTTATCTAGAAGAAACCATTAGCAAAACCAAAGAGACCAAGGTAACATGAAGAAAATTACAGCTACATCATAAGAATACTAATAATCTTCTTCCATTAACTTATAAAATATTCAGTAAATTGAAAACCCAAAGTTACATACTCTATCCCAATTTACCTTAAAGACATTGATTTATAGTTAGATAAATATCTATGGATTGTTCTTACCACAAGTTTCAAAAATCTTCCAAACATTGTTTAACGCCATGCCCAATCAGATACCATGCCATAAATTGGGACAGAGGGAGTATGTTTAACTAGTATGAAAAAGTTCTCAGATTGTAATTGTGTTATGCATACACTTGGCACATATCATGGACAGAAAATTTGATTCTCTTTAGAAACCTAATGGTTCCTAAATAGAGAAAACCTTCTAAGACAACCCAACATAGCTCAACCACCTTTACATTCAAATTTAAAAGCAGTACTCAATCAATTTCTTACCTTTACTCAGACATGCAGAAAAAACAAAGTTGCAATAGCTCTCGAGTTTGGATTGTGTTCAATAATTGCTTATATTTTTTTTGACAAAATCAATAGTTGCTAGTGTTTAATGCCACTTAACAAAATAATTGCTCTAAACTGCTTAAACATTCATAGGTAAGACATGTAAGTTACTATCTCCAAACTTTACCATATTCACCCTAACAGATGCAATCTACTAAAGTTTGCTTTCCATGCATTATTGCTGGATTTATAGTATTAATTAATTGCCCACTATTGGTCACCTTCTGAAGTGTGGTGGCTAAGTCACAAATTGACTATTTTCTCCTTAGGAAAAAAGACAAAAGTCATGGTAAAGACTGCAAGGTTATCCCGAGTGAGAATCTTACGGCCCAACATAAGCTCCTGGCGATCGATTGGAGATCATCATGGGGATTGGTGGTGGAATGGAGAAGTTCAAGGGAAACAGGAGAGAAAAAAAGGTTGTGTATGCAAATCTGGTAAAAGTAACTACGAGTAAGAAAAGCGACATATAGAGAAAAGTATAAGACGGCGAAGAACGAGGCTAAGATGGCAATTTCAGCGGCAAAAAAGCAGTTTTTGAATGCTTGTACGAAGAATTAGAGGGTAAAGGCAGGGATAAGAAGTTGTAGGGGTTAGCTAAGGCGAGAGAAAGGAGGACCCACAACTTGTATCAAGTGAAGTTCATCAAAGACGAAGACGGCAAAGTATTTGTGGATGAGACGCTTATTAGACGAAGATGGTAGTTGTACTTGCATAACTCTAGAATGAATAGAGGGATAGAGACATTGTGTTGGAGGGAGTTCGAGCACTCGGAGAGGCGTCATGATTTTGGGTATTGTAGGTGTATAAAAGTGGAGATGGTTAAAAGAGTAACAGGGCCAGATGAGATCTCTATGGAATTTTGGCAGCGTGTAGGCAGAGCAAGGCAGGTAAGGAGTGACTAACTAGATTTTTTTATATCATTTTCAACAACACAAGTAATTAAGGAGTGAAGGTGGAGTACAACGATTTCGTTGTATAAGAACAAGAGTGACATTTAGAGTTGTAATTGCAATAGGGATATAAAGTTGCTAAGCGCACTATGAAAGTTTAGGATAGGATGATGGAGTTGAGGGGGAGCTAGGTTGTGAAAATTTTCGAGAACCAATTAGGATTTATGCCGATCAAGTACATGTATGATTGAGTCATGACTCTAGTAAGAAAAGTGGGAGGAGACTCAAAACAAGAATAATGGGAGGAGACTATAAACACTTTCTAATTATGATGGAGTTACACTAAGGAACATCAGCTCTTAGTTTGTTGTAATTTTTCTTGTGAGAAATGAATCGACATGACGAATTCAAGGTGACGTATCATGGTATATATTATTTGTGGATGATATAGAGCTGATTGACGAGACCCTTAGCAGAGTTAACACTAAATCGGAGGTTTCGAGACAGACTTTGAAGTGTAAATGGTTCAAGTTGAGTGGGACCATGACAATATTTGCAATGCAAGTTCAATGACGCAACGTCTAATGTTGACGTGGAAATGAGGCTTGATTCATAGGTCATCCAAAAGAGAAAAAGTTGAGTATCTTGGGTGAAGTCGCACATCATATTGTGTAGGGTTGATGAAAATGGAGGAGTATTATGTGATAAGAAGGTGTCATCAAAATTTAAAGGTAAGTTTTACAGAGTGGTTGTTAGACCAACTATGTTGTATAGTGTTGGCTAGTCAAGCACTCTCATGTTTAGTTAATGAATGTTATGGAGATAAAGATGTTACGATGGATGTGTGGACATCGTAGGAGACATACGGTTAGACATAAAGATATTCAGGACAAGGTAAGAGTGACCTCAGTCCAAGGTAAGAGAAACTATAGTCATATTCAACGGTTTAAACAAGAATTGACTTTAGTGTTAGGTTTTCCCATGGAAATTGAATATGATTATAGTTTCTCAAATGACAATTCTTGATGATTATGAAATGTTTAAGAATGAATTGTGCCTTAAGCCTAACTTAAAGCTAGTGACTTGTGGCAAAAGGTGCCAAATGAAAGGAAATGTTTGTATTCTTTGTTAGCTGGAAGGTATTTGCAAAATAGGATCAAATACTCAAACCTACCTACATTGACATAGGACTATGGTCATACCAATTCGTTTGGGAGATTAGATGGTCGCCCTTGGTTGGGATTATGTTCTTGCCAACAAATTTCTCAACATTCATACGACATTATGGTGAGAAGCTAAATCCATCCCCTGTTAAAGGTCGGATCACCATGATGTACACATGGTGGCCAATGTGAGGGAGCTTACGGTGCATACAAGCACTCTTCATTATGTACTCACATCTCTTTTGTCGAGGGCGCAGTATGCATTCGTGAATGCAGGTATTAATACTCAGGTGGCACGGATCTCCACTAGGTGCTTCCCTCATCCTACAGCTCTTGGTGAGCCCCACTTCATGTTCAGGTCGTTCTTTTGTTAGATACACATATTGGTATTCATTTTTAGATATTGTCGGAGCCTTGTCAGCGACAATTTCTTTTATTCAATAGCGATAGAAGCTAATACACATAGTGGATATGGATATGTTGTTGTCATTCTTATTTGAGGTCTCATATGACATACATAATTTACTATTTCATATATGTAATTTCGCATGTCTTTGAAAAGACGGCGTTTATGAAAGAAAAGTGCTCCATGAAAACAAAAGATTTAATGATTTTTTTTTATTTGCACCGGGTGTTTGTGTCTCTTAGAGCCCCGACTAATCCCGGGGGTGCACAAGCCCTCAACAAGGAGTTTCCCGCAAGTGCACCACAGTCAATTCAGGTTTTACCCAGTCTGATGACCCTCAAAAATTGTTTGCACCCAGTGGGTTTCGAACTTGAGACCTTGAAAGTGAGCAAACCCCAAGGCTCAAGTCTATTACCACCAGGCCAACCCATGAGGATTTTAATGAAGGTCCATCCCACCAAGGTTTTGGGGCATGACAAAAAGTGGGAATGTTTGCCTAAAAATTGCGTGAGAGACTAGATAAACCTATCAATTATGCCAACTTAGTTTAAATATGACAATAATCCTACACCAACATTTTTTTCACAAAATATAGATCATATCTTCATAGTTTAGGACAAATACTTTGTTGCTGCTCAAAGATAGAAATCGAGTGGAGAATACTGAACCCGATAAATTACCCGTAATGACACAGGTATGATAGCCTCCACATGCAGCCTTTTCAGAATACGGAAGTCCATCTACCATAGATGGTACCGAATTATTTGATGTTTCATTATAGCCCTGAAATTTCAAATAAAAGTGGATGTCATTCAATGTAAATTATAAAAAAAAAAAAAAAGAGACAAAAAGTTACAAGATGCTAGTATACAGATGCTTACCAATTTCTTATTTGCTCTTTCGCCAAAAATATGTACAGATCCATTCTCTGTCGCTTAAAAAAAGGATAAAAACAAAAATTTGAGGCCTTTCTTTAACATCAAAGTGCTTTCTGAAAATTTCAATGAGTTACCGCTGATGCAGACAGAATGCAACATTCCAGCAGCCGCATTCTTAACCTATTTACACATAACTAGAATTGTCAAAATGAACCAGCAGCTATGAAGCATGTATTAAAAACTCTTGACATCCTGAAGAGAGAAGTCTATAATTGAAACTTGAAGACATTGCAGATAACAGTACCTTCAACCCCTCAAGTTCCTTAATAAGTCGTGGTGTGTATTCACTGTTTTCAAAGGCAAGAAAAGATCAATTGTTTAAAGGAAAGAAGAGAAATAACAGCTAGCATTACCAACACTTGAATAGATGCAAAGTACATAATAAAGTAGCAGAGTTTGCTACCACTGTTATCCAGTAATATGAGGAGATTCATCAAAATAACTCAATTTTTAATTTATTTTGGACAATAGTAAATCATCAAACGAGAGTAAGAATAATGTTGATAATAATTCATAATACAGAAAAGGAAAAATCAATTCATGCAATATCATCAATGATCAACCATCTACTTAACCTGTCATTTTTTAAGTGTCCAAAAATGCCTGATTGATGTCCATGACCAAGTCTTCCTGATTGTCCCCCACCCCAACTCAATGTCTCGCCTTTATCTGGCCAGAAAAAAGATAACATAGTGATGACATGAAGACAATGGTCACTCAGGCTGCAAGCAAAACATAGCTGTTTTTTCCTTAACAAGCATAATAGTCGAATAACATGTTTGATCCTGGTTTTTTTATCATGAAAAGAAGCATTTAACAAATTAGATCTCATATGACAAATTACATGTCATACCTGTTACAGCAATTGAGTGTTCGAAACCTAGGGAAATGATTTTGATTGTGACTCCATTCAAGCATTCAACTTTATTAGGCATAGACAGCACTGTAGCAGCTTCTGCAACAAAATTAAGTTCTATAAGTACTTATGGTAGTTAATGGTATTTGTTAGAATAGGAATAGGTAAATACAATCCTACTTAGAATAGGAATAGGAATAACAATAGTATATAGAATCCT
>JBCEWC010019092.1:0-11604 GCA_038996855.1 Solanum aculeatissimum
GTAATCTTGCTACATTAATCATTATTTTCTTAATAGGTGTGCCAT
Source organism: Solanum aculeatissimum (assembly GCA_038996855.1). Taxonomy (NCBI): domain Eukaryota; kingdom Viridiplantae; phylum Streptophyta; class Magnoliopsida; order Solanales; family Solanaceae; genus Solanum; species Solanum aculeatissimum. Next base: position 46 of record JBCEWC010019092.1, read on the forward strand.
GTCAAAACTTGACATCTAATTGTGAACGGAGGAAGTAGTATATAGTAGTTTGAGAGAAAATTAAATTAGCGTAATTGGTTTTTATATCATAGCCAAACATAATTGAGATAATTATAGTATAAGACAAAATATAAAATTAAAGTCTGATTCAACTACTCTAAGAAAATGTATGTCTCGTGAAAATATATGCCAATCAAATTACTATTTGGATATGTGATTTAGAATCATGATTTTAAATTTGTAATTCTCCTAAAGATATAATTTGAAATGGTAAATCGTAATTTTAAAAAAATATAAAAATCGATCCATAAGTTTATATTTTAGAAAAAAAATCATCATTTTAAATTTAGCAAAAATGACACATGCTCGATGTGAAGAGATTGTTTCTATTATAAAATGATTATATAAAAGAATAACTAGTTACTACTTTTATTGATTTTGTACCTTGAATAATTATGTGAAAGTTTGCAACCACAAAATTTATTGATATAAAATACATAAAGATATATGATTTATCAATGAGGTGTCTTACAAAATTTTGATACCTATTTATAAACTTATTTACTCATTTAGTAAAAATATAATTATTGAGAAAATTTTGATAATTATAAATTTTTTTAAGATTTTCTTGTTTATGATAAAATACAACACACAAAATTCTAAAAGTAAAACTTCAACTGCATATCAATTTTATTTCATATTGCATGTTTGCATGAAACATGAAAGTGACAACAACAAAAACTCATTGAGTTATATCAAAATAAATTTTAATTTTACTCAACCCCAATTCAAAGGGATAAGATTGTTCAAATCATATAAAAAAAATCTAAAAATTCTTTCATAATTGATGTGAGATTCTTTCTATTTATTATTCTCCCACACAATTGTAGCATATAATGGATAGAAAAATAATTCACATATGAGTTATGACGTAATTGAGGAAAAAACATTTCAAGAAAAGTAACATTAGAGTTATGTTATCCTAAAATATACAAAATAACTAAAACAAATTGAAATAAATAAATAGAGATTAAAGTAAATCTTACATGATACATAAATTTTGATATGTGACAATCAACTTTCAGTACTCCTCCTGAAACGTAAATAAAGAAGAAAATAAATAGTGAATTATATTTAAAGAACTAACTACAATAAGAAGTTATAATAAAATAATTCATCAAGACAAATAAATTTTAATAGAAGAAACAAGATCTTCTATTAATTAAGTTTAGAAAAATTGATGAAGTTTTGGTTTTACCAGAGGGAAGAAAATGTGTTTATGTTTTACATTCTTTTGTTGGATGATAACATAACAACTTATTCATCCCAACATCAAAGATATATACTACATTTGCAAACATCCACTTACTTATATATTGATCGAGCAAAAGTAAATATAATTGATTTATTACTTTGTAGAAGCTACTATATATATAATTAAATTTCTTTTGCAAAAATAAAAAATAATAAAATAATAAAGGTGTGAAAAAGGAGAAAAAAATGGTGAATTTTATAAAATTATAAAACACTCGATTAATCTGACAAAATGAGTGATTGAACACACAAAGCTTAAAGTAGAAAATATTAGTAATTAAAATGGTAAATACTTATATTCTTCTGGATGATCACACTAAATTAATTTAGTGCAAATTAAATCATTACGTACTAATTTATTATTTAACATGATTAAGTGATATATATTTTAGGTTTTATTTTTTCCTATTAAGACTAATTGAGTTAATTTAATGTATATATTAATTATTAAATATAAATAAATGTTATCTATCCTTCTAAAATAGATATGAACACTCTATTTCTATTTAAAGTACAATAAGGGTTGATAAAATGACATTACAAAGAATTTTTTTTTAAGAAAAGAAATAAATTACAACAATCTTTTCGATCTAAGTTCAATTCAATAGTAATATAATTAACAAAAAAATATTTTGCACCATTCAAAGTTAAACAATACAAGTTGATTTGCCTATCAATCGCACCGGTTGTCATTTCACGTGAGTAATAACTCCCTTTAATGATATTGTTTTTTTAGTAAAAATATCCTTTAATCTAAATTTGTCATTTTCTATAAAGTAATTATTATTAAGATAGAGTCAAATTTGAATAAAATATTTTGTGAAAACATCATGAGTTGCTTACTTGACTGAAATCTTAAATTAAAATACTATAAGTTTTTAAATTTTTATTTAGTTTATTATGAAGTAACACCATTGTTTCCTAAAAATTGCGAAATTATCATGAATTTGTGACTAATATTGAGATAATAATAAAAATTTAAGAATTCAAAAAAAAAAATTGATGAAAATTTAGTGTTTTATATTATATTTATGATAATTTTGATATGAAAAAAATATCTTTTAAAAATATTTATACCCCAAAACAGTAAATATTTATCCTCCTGATATTTATAATAAATCCATTAAATGCAAAACCATACTATTTTTGTGAACAAATATAAAGATGTTATTTTGTGTGTATTTGTAATTGTAACACATGAAAGATCTCGCCAGTTGTTACATGTGCCATTCATTATGATGATAATTTTTTTTTATGTTTTTATCGTCATTACTATGTCAGAGTTTTTCAATTAATATTTGATTAAATTATTAATTTAGTTCATTTCTTTATACTGAGTTTACCCCATAATTATCATATTAGAACCTCTAAAACAATGCCAATTGGCAAAGTGGACCCACTTGTCAGTTTTGCTTTTTGTTTGGACTTTGTAAAATTTTATATTTCTTCCTTCATCCTAGAAATCTATTATGCACATTTAAAATTGATATTTTTTTTTATCAACACTTCATAATTTATATTATTTAGCTAAAATGTTAAGTGTTTATGCAATCTATATCAAGTTGTTTTTTTCATGTCTGAGTTTTTTCTTGTTATTTTTGTGCGTGTTGTATAAAAATTTTAGAATCTATTTAGATTGATTTATCTTAAAGTGTTTTTAAGTTATAATGATGTTTAAATACTTTTTGAAAGTATTTGAGTAATTTTTTTAGAAAATATTTATAATCATTTAATTTTGAGATAAAATTATAAGATAAAATTTCTAACTTAATATTTATATTTATGTTGAATATACGAATTTAATAAAGAGAGAAATTGTTATATTCAAGACACATTCTCTTCTATATACTGTTATATCAGTTAATAAGTTATTATATTCTTTAAGATTACATAATTATCCATCACTAATTCTTAAAATATTTAATGTAAGTTAAAATTTGTCACCATCATTCGTAATATTATGCATACTAATCAATACAACTTATTTTAATATTCAATTCAAGTAAGTAACTTGCCATGTCTTCAGACAAAATATAATAATTACATTAATAGAAAATGATGATCTTATATTAGAAGATATTTTCACTAGAAAAAATATCAATAAAGGAGTTATTTTGTTGAAATGACAAGTTGTGTGTGCATTATAGTTACGGGACAAACCTGCTTAGGTCTAAAATTTCCCCCTCCCTCTCCACCCCATGTAGAGTTATTTGATGTTTTCATTTTTGCCCCTCTTTGCTTAAGTCCACATAAACAGACACCACATAAGCAATTCAAATTGATCTTGTTTGCATGAATTGCAACATTTTAAGAGCATTAATCGGTGTGAAAAAGTAACTAAGTTGCTTGCCCACAAAGAAAGTTTAAATTTTGTATTTAACAATATTCAATTAGAAACATAGTCAATTATTTTTTAAACATACATCGATAAAAAATGTAATGTTGATTTGTTAATTTTAAGCAGAAGCATCTTAACAAATAGCATCACAACTAAAAAAAAAACACAAATTCCAAAATAATAAATAAATTGTTATTGAAGTGAAACAATCATGGAGCATCTAAATTTTTTTTAATCCTAATTCAACAACTTTTTGTATCAAGGATTGTAGTGGTAATTTGGTGATTCCTAAATGCTTCAGAATTCATGATACAACCAACATGATAACTGGAACTAGAGATCTAAGGGAGTCTTAATTACTATATTGAGAATTGAATTGTTACTATTATTATTGAGATGGACTCTTTAGCTATTGTGCATATTTGCAAGAGAAAGTGAAAAGTGTTATGAAGTGTGACATTCAAATTTAATATTATTAGGATATTGAGAAGATATGCCCCTTATCTCAATTTTAGTTGAGTTTATGTCCTTCAACTTTAGGCGTACACAAGTAGATACTTAAACTTGTATAGAATTGAACAAGCCGACACATATGTTCTACATGACATAATACACGTAAAGTATCACGTAGGATATGAATTGTCATATAAAATGTTAGAAAAGATTGCATATGTCTATTAGTTTGATAATATAGAAGTTTAAGCGCCAACGTATGAGGCATCAAAAGTTGGAAGACATAAATGTTAGCTGAGTCATAGTTGAAGGACACATTTATGTATTATGTCAATAAAAAATACAAACTTTAGAAAAAAATAAAAAAAACAGTTATTGAAGTGCAACACTAATGAAAAATCTAAAACAAATTTGGATCCTAGTGCAACAATATTTTATATCAGGGATGATAGTGAGAACTTAATGATTGCTAAAGGTTTCAGAATTCATGCTATAACTAACATGGTAACTGAAGTTTGAGCTATAAGGGGGAGTCTTAATTACTATTTTGAACATGAAATTACTACTATTATTATTGAGATTGACTTTCTAGCTATGGTGCATATTCTCAAGGGAGAGTGGGAAGAGCTATAACGTGTGGCATTCAATGTTAGTATCGTTAGGAGATTGAGAAGAGATATCTCAACAAGACTAAAGCATTCCTTTAGGGAAAGAAATATTCTTATTGATTTTTTTTACTAATCTAATTTTCTCTTTTGCATGTAGGTGATTTTCTAATAAATGACTTTCAAAAAATTCCTAGCACAGAAAAGAAGATAATCAATCTAGACAAATATGGTGCACCATACATAAGGTGGCATCTACAATAATAATAGAGCAAATAACAATATATTTATTATAGTCTATGATACTTTATTGGTTAAATGTAGATTTTTTATGCCAAGGTAAAATTTCTATATTGTTAAGCTAAACTTTGAAGTAAATTTGTGTACTTATACCTGGTGAGAGTTTGAGCATCCATTTGTACCAAATCAAAACTTTAGCTTCACTTGAAAATCACCATCAAGAAGGTGGATCTGCAGAAACCTACAAAAGAATGCAACACAAATATTCTTTGAATTCATTATGGTTGAATCATCCAAGGAAAGTTTAAATAGTGGTATTAATTCATAATGAGGTTTAATCTATTGAGATTTGTAGAAAAATAAAATTACAATGAAATAGAGAAGAGATATAGAACCTTAGATTTGGTTATAGCATCTTTTGATAGTGGATCTATATATTTTAAAGGCTAGAGTTAAGCTTTGCAGCAACAGTATAGCTTGTTTCACATGACGGATTATATTTATATCAAGATCTACATTTATCGATAGTAGATCTAACTGAAGGATTCACGAGATCCTTAATGATTAGTCCCAACAGACGAACAAGGTAGAGTGGGGAGTTAAAGCACAAATTTAGAAAATAATTCTATTCGCCTACGTAGCTCAATAAAGAGGATTAAGTCACAAGGTAGTTCTCAAAGAGTGAGTAATTTTTTTTCTTTCTTTTGGGAGTGTGTCGTACATAGTTTATACTCTTGCGGTCCAGGAGTAACATGGAGTTTATGCTCATACGTTAAGTAGAATCATCCCACTTCAAGGGTAGTACCTCTTGAGGAATTTTGCATTTATAGGACCAATCCTTATGCCATCTGCATCAACAAGTTTGTAGGCACCATTTAAATATATTTCTGGTACTACATATAGTCCATCGCACTTTCAGGTGAACTCACCCCCAAACTTATGTGAAGTGATAATGGGTCTTCTTACTGTGAGGACATGGTCTTTGACTTAAAATCACCTTAGACGAACTTGTTTATCAAAAGCACAAGATAGACGAGCCTTGTAGCATTCAAGGTTTTATTGAGCTTTGAGCCTCTTTTCATCAAGCCCTTCCAACTCAAAGAGATGTAGTCAAGCATTTGCTTCTTTGGTAAGTCCCCCTTGAATAGCAAGTCTCAAGGAAGATATTTTCCGTTCAAGTGGAAGGACTGGTTCAACTCCAAAAGTAAGTGAATATAGATTTGCTTAAGTCGGTGTGTGATATGTCATCCTATATACCTACAAGGCTTCTTCCATTCTTACATGCCAATCTCATTTAGACTTAGAGACCACTTTCTTCAGAAGACTGCATATAGTCTTATTGAATGCTTCGCCTAGACAATTGGCAGCAGAATGGTACATATAAGATTTGCACTGTTTGAAGCCAAAGAGATCACAAATATTATTCATCAATTTGTTATCAAATGGCTTGCCATCGTCGGTTATTATGTACCAAGGAATGCCAAATCAGTAAATGATATTCACTCGAATGAAGTTTGCAACATTCTCCTTCTTTACTTCTTTGAGAGTGATATCTTTGGTCCATTTTGAGAAGTAATCTATTGCAACCAAGATTTATAGGTGTCCATCAGAAGATTCTTGAAGTGGTCCAACAACATCAAATCCCCAAGCATCGAATGCCCAAGATGCGATGGTTGGATGTAAAATTTTAGGTTGTTGATGTATGAAGTTTGCATGAATTTGACAAGCTTTGCACCTTCGAGCATAATCTAAACAATCTTTTACCATGGTTGGCCAATAATACCCCATTCTCTTTATGTGAAAGTGGAGCTTTGGTCCAGATTGATGTGATCCACATACTCCTGAATGTGCTTCTTGAGCTTGGCCTGCTTCTTCCTCTCCTAGACATCGAAGGAGTACTCCCTGAAATGATCTTCTATATAGGGTGTCCTTATAGTAAAGAAAATGAGGTGTACTCCCTGAAATTTCCTTATATATATATATATTCATGAAGAATTGAAATAAATGCAAACAACTCGAAGATTAGGATTGTGGGATTTCACTACTCAATTCCTATTCACAATTCAACTAGTGTAGATGAAGAGATGCGTGGAAGAACTCACTCCAATACTTTAGGAAGCCTTACATACCTAGAATGACAAAGAACAATTAGCTCTCAAAGAATCTTCAATAACGTGCTCAGAACCCTAGCTTTCTCCCTTCCTCAATGCTCTCTATGATGTCTAACTATAGAATGAGTAAAAAATACACTTGGAATACTGATAAGGAGTCTAAATTAATCCCAAACTTTCATGGGTTTTAATTAAAAAGGAAGGTAAAATACAATATTTGCCAAGGTAAGGATGATCAAATCAATCTTGGATCCATAATCGATATCCATATTTTTGGGATATAAGAGGCATGACCCTTATCCTACGCTAGCAACATAGTTTATGGGTTAAAGTTATTACTTACTTATGCCCATATCAGTGCTCAATACTACTCCAAATACTAAATATTCTCATATCAAACAACTCAATCAATTCTTTATGTTAGCTCCAATAAAACTCCATTCAATTATTCAACAAATCGATAAATCAAGACTATCAATCATGCATGTTATCAAGACTCATCAAATCATTCAAGACTCTAAATCAAATGGTCATTTAGACTCCAATCAATTATGCTCGTCATATAAAGATATGTGAGATTCTCAACATGCTCCAGTCATGCTCAATTCACTCAATTTGGACATTCACAATCACAATCTTAATTCAATTATTGCAAAAAGCACTACGTAGGATGATACAATTTGGAGTTCATATGTATCACGCCCTGGGAGGATACCCTAGACATGGCTGATACTCAGAGACTATTGCTAGTCCCCAAGTGAACCACTTGGCCTCATAACGATCGTTTAATCATTCACATCAGCAGAAGACTTAAAATAAAGTGACATTATTATGGCCAACTCAATCAACAGTCTAACTCAACGAATAAAGGCCATGGGCCAACAAAATCAATCTCAACATCTGGGACATAGGATTGAATTTAAAGAAAACTTAATTCAAGAAAAGAAGGACCTCAACATCAATTTATCATCTTCTAGTCTATGAAGCCTTACCTCTATAGTCTAGATGATACCATGATAGGCCATAGCTATCATAAATAAAAGTGATACTAATTCAAAAGAAATAGAAATATGAATGACATCCTCTAAATGCAAGGTTGGACTCACCAATCAGTTGTAGGAAGATAAGACCTTCAACGATGCGTCTGTTGATGATCCCAAGTAATTGTCTCTGCATCATGAAAATATGTAGGTTGAAATAGACGTCAGTACATGAAATATACTGGTATGTAAAATAGTTGGAAAAGAAAAGACATCATAAAATATACTCAACGCAAACATCAATACATCTCAAATATCAGCTTAACTCAAAATGTAGAAAACTCAATCATCATATTAGGATACCATCACGACTTATCTGGGAGTTTCTCTAATAGACAACCATCACCTATAAGGCAGTGATGATACAAAAAAGTGATGTCATTTCCACATCCATCCAGTACCTTATCAGGGTAAAGGACATCCCATCAGTGGATCCACAATAAATAACATCAAGTCCTCTTTTCTGACAAAAGGGAAATATCTAGTTTTATGATTACATCCCCCTCCTATATAGGCTACATAGTTATTGGGTTTGAGTTGTTATTTACTCCTACTCAATTTGGTGCTCAATACACCTCCCAGGACCCAACATGCTCATAACATATCAATTATCTGGTTGCCTCATCTAACTAGTCTCATTGGACATTGTCAGCTCGATTTATTATATCAACAATCAATTCTTTGGTTAGGAAAATTTTCTTAAGATTAATTCATGACCTTCAAAGACTCCAAGGACATAAAGTTTCATCATCATCATCCTCAACACTATCACATTTCGATCAAAATCACAATCACATGCACATTCATGCTATCAAGGCTCTAGACTCATCTCCTAAGTTCATTCTTGAAAGTTTTAGTAAATAAAAACCTAGGGTTTATGTTCAATATAAGGATTCAAAATCATTTGTTCAAGAAACAAGTTTAGTGAATTCATCAATTATATAGTATAAGCAATATAGGTTAAACATTATAGAAGGTTTTCAAAGAATACAAAATCATAGGAACATTAACATCATCAAAACTCCTCCTATCACAAACATGGGGCACATGGGAGAACAATTCCATGCTCGGGTATGGAGTTTGACAATCAACTTTTCTAGAAGTTAGCCTCAATCCTCTGAACCCTAGCTCTTTCTCCGCTTCTTCATTCAAAGTCTCTACTTAGTATTTTTTTTGCGTAAGAGACTTTAGAATGGGTTTAGGAACCCTTTTTAGATTAAAAAAATGACCTATGTGGGTTGTGGATTAAGTTTAGGAAGGGTGGAGAAATGTCTGGAATAGCCCTCGTAAGTTTTGAAATTTTGAACTTCGGAGGAATAGGTCAGGGGACCAGGTCCGTGATGCAGACCTGTCACGTACCTATGTGTTATTTTCCAAAAATTTCTGATCGATTTTCTAATCCAGTAGAAAATATTGGGACAACAACCAAGTGTTTGGCCGCGACACGGACATATCATACACTTTTTTGGTTTTGCATTTTCGCATCGAAAAATTGGCTTTCGATCCGATTGCTCTAGAAATCAACCAAGACTATTTTTCCATACAATGTTTCATGTTGATCATATTTTCGGCCTCATATTTTCTAAAGGAGTTTGGGAAGACACATTTTCTCATTTAGGGGTATTTTTATAATTTTATCGAGTGTTATATTATCTCCCCTTGGGATCATTCGACCTTGAATGAAGAGTAAAAGATGGAATTGAGGCACGAACAACAATCAAGACTCCTCTTGATAATCCTTCAGCCAATCAAACTATCGACCGATCAATAATCTAGACAATTACTATTCAGACTCAAGAATAGACAAATCAACTCAGGAATAAACATATCGATTCAAAATAAGAGTAAGGGCATTACCTTCAACTTACTCATCATCAGGCACAAATAGATGTCGGTACCTAGCTTTTATATCTTCCTCAGCTTCCCATGTGGCTTACTCAATAAATTGATTCCTCCATAAGACTTTGACTGAGGCTATCTCTTTGGTTCTCAGTTTGCGAATCTGACAATCAAGGATCCGGACTGGAACCTCTTCATAGGACAAAATATCTTTCACTTCAATACTATCAACGGGGACTACCAATGAGGGATCTCCCAAGCATTTCATCAATATCGATACATGGAAAATTGGATGAATTGCGGGTAGCTCAGAAGGCAACTCTAACTCATAAGCAACATTCTCAATCGTCTTAACAATCTGATAGGGGAAAAAATAACGAGGACTTAGCTTCCCCTTCTTCCCAAATATCATGACACCCTTCATGGGTGAAACTTTCAAATATATCCAATCGTTCACTTCAAACTCTAAGTCTCTTCTTCCCACGTCAATGTAAGATTTCTGGTGGCTTTGTGCAACCCTCAACCTTTCTCTAATAACCTTTACTGTAATGACCCAAAAATATTCAAATTTTGTACTAGTGGATCAAGATCCATTTTGAACTTGTTATGGCTATGTAGTGATGATCATGAGTTCTATTTAAGTTTTCATATTCAAGGGAATCGTGTTGGGAGAGTTTTGTATGAAACCGTATAGAAGGACTAACTTTAAATGGCTACATCTATGGGTACGAGGTGAACTGTGTGGACTATGACCTATCCAAATGAAGCTCTTCAAGTTATCTTAGCAATGCAATTGGTTTCACTCAAATACGAGTTCGTAATTGGAAGTTATGGCGATTTTGGTGGGACTGTCTGTGGACTAAGTGTTCTGGAAAAGGAGGGCCAAAGTTGGCTAAGGCAGGGACATACGGGAGGGGCCACGAGCCGTGGGAAGGCTCACGACCGGTGAGGGACATCCGTGGGTTGTTCAAAATAGTGGGGCTAGGGTATGGACCAAGGTGGGGACCAAGTAAGGCTCCACAAACCACCTCACAGTCCGTGGAATGCCTCACGATCCGTGAAGGCCTTCGTAGAGTGGTCCAGAGACTGCCTGAACCCCAGGGCCAGGAATCTGGAATAAGTGAGGCTCCACGGACCAGTGTATGGTTTGTGTGCAGCTTCACGGACCTTGAGTCCTGTCATGAAGTGATCCAGAAAGTCTTTCAAGATTTCAAGCCAAAGCATGAACCAAGTCAGGCCACACGGTAGGGTTCATGGTCTATGAGCCACTACACGGACCATGTAGATGCTTCCGTCAGCGACTGTTCCAGTTATCTACTCCGTTTCATTAATGGTTAATTGGTAATTTTAATTATCCCTAGAGTTGTTTTAGCCTTTCTAAAGTCTCCTAAAACCCCTAAATTGAACCTTAATCCTTTTTAATTCATTCAAGCCCTCAATTCATCTTCCAAATTCTCTCAATTTTCTCTCATCCACCATTGAAGACCAAACTTGAAATTGGGAGAAATTTAAGTCTTCATTAGAATCTTCTCAATCTTCTTATTAAATTCAAGGTATGTGGGTTTGATTCATGGTTTCTCTTTCAACCATGAAGACCTAAAGTCTTTTTCTCAATTTTT
>JBCEWC010019093.1:0-11604 GCA_038996855.1 Solanum aculeatissimum
AAAACAATTAGGTATTGATACTTGAATGTATGTATATCAATTAGACATTTGATACTTGAATGGATAATTTTCCTTTTGGTTGTCAGTATGCGTGTGTTAGAAAATATTCAATAAAATTGATACATGAAAAATAAGAAATCCTCAAATGCCTAAAAACCTAGGTAATTGTATCAACAAACTGTTTGTGCTTTCTCATGTATCAAAAAATATAATTATCGCTATGATACACATAAATTTGAGAATAATGATCTACATTAATCAAAATTTATGTATCAATTTAATAAATTTCTAGTCGAATAAAATAAAAAAGACTCAATTAACAAGTTTAGAAAAATGTGATTGTGATTTTGCATGTGAAAAGAAGAACAGGTGGAACCATCCAGTTGCATGTCCACATAACTAATAGGTGATATCATGAATGTATCGAGAAAAAACCTAACTAGTGCTAAAAACACCCAATACACAAATATATAAGCAATGTGATCATGTTAATCATTAAATGAATAAAACTTAAATTATGCATAAAACAAATTTCAACAAAACAAATAAACAGTAAAAATTGTGTTTACTAAACACACCTTTGGCAACGATGGTCTATTTGTAATTGGTACAACTTTTTTTCCTTTCTTTGCATGTGATTTTTCGGCTTTTGATTTTGAGCTTGATGCTACATCCTTTGTGGCCTCCGTCCCTACTGGAAAATCATCTTCAATGATGTCTCCTTGAGAGTTTTGTGAATCATCGTCTGATGGGTCTACATTAGTTTCTTCAATATTGTCATTGTCGTCTGCTTGATGCGTAATATCAAGGCTAAAGTTGGATTGAGAATCCATGTCTATTGTTGGCTGATACCAAGAAGAACTCAAATTTGGGGAAAGGGTTTCGAAGAAAGAAGGAAGAAGAAAGGACTCTGAAATTCGTGTGACAATAGAAATCTAAATTTGAAAATTGGAGTTAATTATGACAAGTTAGTAAATGATTTACATTGATTGGACTGTAAAAGCGTAAAAATAGGCATTTGAGTGAGAAGATTTTATTGTAGGTATCATAAAAAAAGAGAGACTGTATAAAAATATGAGATTTTTGTAATATTTTTATATGGTAGGGAATATTGGAGATTTGAGTAAATTAAGTTGTGTAGTTATGTAATTTTTAGTTTCATTTATTGGCTTAAAAAACGTGCTCGGTAGGCTCTGGACTCCGTTGGTACCACGAAAGGAAAGATTGGCTTGGCCAAACTCAGATTTGAGTTTTGACGTTTGGTGTGTATTTCAGTATTTCCACCTAGTTGGTTGCAAGTTACTTGTGAAGAACAGGTCGTCATTAAAGTTCTTAAAATCATTTTTGGCCAGAGCTGATTATGTTAAGATCTGTTAAATATTTCATAAGATTATTTTATCCTAGGTTCAATATGGGATAGTTCCTTATCCCACGTACTGTTGAACATAGCGATCAAAAGTGATTTAGCTACATGGCTACACCAACTGTTATGGCCTATCAACCGGAAAGGTCTCCTTTAAAGTCGTGCAGTAAAACGACCATCAATACATAATCGACACATCCAAGCATACAATCAACAGAAAACTATATTATGCCAGCTATCTTATGTCTATACCAAAACTTGCAGACTACTCTTGTGGTGCGTAGCCATGGAAATTCTCCAGAAACACCAAACGTAGGTGTAAGAATTAGACGTAATATGGAGAATGCAACATGAGATGCACTGGTTTAGACAAGATAAAGGTGGGTCTTTCCAGCTAAATCAAGCATTACCTCAATAAGACGCCTACAAAACACAGGAAATGCTTCGTTCGTTATTTCATACAACAATTTAGAAATTTAGACAAACTTGACTGCTAATTAAGGAGCATCATCTGACACAAGATAATCAACAAATGCACCCAGATGCTATGCATTTCGGATATCCACAAAAAGCAGTTCCCTTTGATCTCACTTCTCAGCTTGTCACTTGATCTCAAATTGTCCCAATTAGTCCCTATTGACGTCAGCCTCAGATTTGACTACAAATTCAGCAGCAACAGCCTCTGCAGGAGCATCATTACCAGCCTCGGAACCTTTTGATGGACCATCATCTTCCAATGGCTTGGCACTCCCTGAAGCATCACCCTCCGCTGGCTTAGTTTCGCCATCAGTTGCTTCAACAGATCTGTCATTAGCTTCTCCATCATTTACTGGCACTGCCTTCTTCACAGTACCAACTTTGACGTATTTGCTCATGAATTTGAACTCCCAATCTTGCAAGGCATCAAGCTCAAATGCACCAAGACCAGAGATATCCCCTGTGAGATCTTTTTCCTCAAAGGACAACTTGGCAAGAGCTCTACTAGCATCCTTTCCAGCAAACAATGCATAAGGTCCCCCAGGCCCATAGAACACTCTGCAGGAAGACACATTCAAATACAAAGATGTTGTGTCAGCACCTACTGTAGAAAAACTACAGAAAAACTGACTAGTCCTCAAGCATTTCATAAAACTTAATGGTTGATTATGATATAATAGTTTTAAATTTTCAGAAGGAACTTAATCAGACTCGTATCAAGATATTTGATCTGTCAGGCAATATAGTTGTGTATGAATATAATGTTACATGAGACTAACAAAACCACATACAGAGCCATTTGACCTCATAATTCTATAAGGAATCTTCATTTGACGAAAGGATAAATTTAACATTTCCAAATCCAAGAGTCATAAGTTCAACTTAAATAATTTATCCACTCCAACTGAACTTTACTAGATGTAAATAAAACTAGATAAACAACAAACTAAACATGTTTTCTTTTGAATAAAACTAGATAAACAACAAACTAAACATGTTTTCTTTCTCCCCAAAACCGCAACAGAATAAGAATGAATAAATTGGTTAAGAAGACAAGTTGATTACTATCCAAATGGTGATGGATCACAAAGCGGTTCGAATTCAACATGGAGAACTTGAGCCAATTGTGTAAGAATTACACACAGATCAGCTTTGCCATCTTGAGGAATTGAACCTAAGACATCTATAATCCCTTTGGACCACTCTCGCCCATCGACAAGAACTACCACCTAACCAGGAGATTAGCACACTTAATGGACGTTGGAGAACATTGAGAAAAAAGAAACTTTTCATAAAGACTTCCCCATGGAGCCAGGCACCACAAGAAAAGAGAATGGATACTGATTGTCAGGTCTCATATCAGCATAATTTACACAAATTCCCTGCCAAATCCAGAATATTTGGCAATGCGTGTAAAATATCAGACTTCAAACCTTCAACAAAAGAAGTCGTTTTTCAGTAAAGAACAAACAAAAAGCAATTCAATGTACTTGAAATAAACATAAAGTAGATGTGGAAACTCTTCAAGAAATCTTGTGCTTTGCCACATGAGCTTAAAGGTGAATATTGGGTTCTGGACTTTCCATAATCATCAAGAAAAACACCTAAATTAACAATCAAGAAGGGGACCAAGAATCTAAACAAAAATCCAAAAGCATCCCACAAAAAATGAAACAGAAACTGAAGCTAATGCCAAAATACCACACACCCAGAAGGGAAAATAGCTTAAAATACTTGCAGATAAAGCAGAATACCTGCTCTGGGAAACATCATAGATCTGACCCTTAATAGCCATCAACAAAGGCTTATTGGGATCAGACCCATCATATTCCTTCAACTCCTCTTCAGTGACTTCTCCAAGTTGAACAGGAGGGGGCAAGGCCTGGGTCTGTTCCTCGAAGTCTCTCGACCTTTGGTGGTGACCATGATCAGATGAGCCGAAAAACCCCGAGACAACATAGTAGAAAGCAAGAGCCAAAGCAACAACTGTGAAAAAAGTTGCAGGAGATAGACCCGTGTATGCTGTTATTGAATCTTTCAAATCATCCCATAGTTGTAGGGCCATACTTTTCCGATTCAGAAGGGATTTGGACTGGCAAAATATCGTGAAAATGGGCGTCACAAACAAAGCGGTATGTGTGTTGAATGAGGAAACGGGCTATAGGGTTTATTTATCTAGTGGCAACTGGCAAGCGTGGAGCAACCATCTGACACCTTCATTTTTAATTTATGAGATTTTTTAAAAAACTAAAAAATAATCACATTTTTTATATTAATAATTTATTTTATTTGTAATTGATTTAAAATTTTGTCCTTAAAGAAGATGTTTAGAAAAATATTTATGGCATGTTTACTATCATAAATTTTTAAAAATAAATTTTTTATATTTCATGCTTAATCAAGCATTGGACATAAAATGGGAAGATTGACGTAGTTAACTATTGACACCCAATTTTGATCGATCTAAACCCGTTTTACATTGTCATTTGATTAAAAAATATTTTTTTTAACTTTTAAAATAAACGGGTTTATTTTACAATTTTATCCAAATAATTACGTATTTTTCATATATATTTTTAAATATTCAAAATTTGCTCGTTAATTGTTCTTCCATTTTAAAAATTACTTTTTATATTATTAGTAATAATATTATTAGTTTGTACTTTTATAATTATAATAATAATCATTTTAGTAGTAATAATAATATTTGCAGTAATATTTATTATTATTATTATTATTATTGTTATTAATAATATATCAATATCGTATTTTAAATACATTATAAATATATTTTAATATATATTATTTTATCAATTTTTAATCCAAAATAATAATTTTAATACGTTTAATATTTCTTGACGTAATAATTTAGCACACATTGCATATTTTCCTTACATAAAAATTATTATTTAAAATATTATATTTTTATAAGTATTATAATTAATTAGATGACAATCCATTTAGTTTCATCCCAATTTATTCAATTCATAGCTCTTTTTATCCAATTCATTTCAATTCTAATCGATTTCGTTAAAATCTATTTTAATTCTAGTCTAAATTGAATCAATTTGTGGACTAATTTCAAATTCTCAATCCAATTTCATTTTTATTAAATCGAAATACCCATTTTAAATCCGAATCTAATCCACTCTATTCAAAATTAAATCTCATTCATTCAATTAGTTTGATCCAACGACCCATATTAAATCTCATGGTATATTCTTTTAATTCATTGTTTTTTACACCCATAAACCCCTAATCTCACTTTCACTTTCCCCTTTTCTCACCACCAAATGGCCGTCCAACTCCATTTTTCTCTCCACCATCACTGTCGGCACCCCTTCATCTCCTCACCATCGTTGCCAGCTGGCACCACCGCTCTCCTTTCCTCTTCGCCCAACCTTCTCCCCCTGTGAAACCTCCCTCTGTTCTCTCCACCAACAACAACGACACCATCGCGACCCCCATCAGCAGCGGCGCCGACCCCCGTCTCTCACCCTCTCCTCCAGCGAGATGCCACCCTTCCTCCCTCCCCCTCTATTTTCCTCGTCTCCCGTCACCAAACAACCGCCACACTCTCTCTCTCTTCCTCCGACGACCACCTCTCTCTGCTCGTCGCAGCAACCACAACAATCCTACCGACAAAATCCAACAGCCCCTCGCAGCCGCAGCAGCCATAACAACCACCATCGCCACCCCTTTATTTCTCTTCATCCCCTCTTTCATCCAGCAACCGTGGCCGCGGCCGCCGCCATCATTGCATGTGGCAGGAGAACTGACCACTCTCCCTCTGACCCACACTCTTCCTCATCCTCATCCCCGTCTCTGCCTTAATTCTCAACTTTAGCCAATTTCAGGAGGTGCCGATAACAAATTAGGAATACGAAGATCAGTTTGTGTTTTTGGAATCCAATATATGACGGAAGCCAAATTCATTTCCGGTATGATCTTTTAATATTCTTATGATCTATTGGTTACCTGGTTAGATTTTGAGAATTAATGTTAGTGTGAATTGGTTTCTAGATTAGTTTGTTTGTGTCTCGCTATGCTTGTGTGATATACAAATCATTTTAGTGATTTTAATTCGGCCTTTTATTCGATTAATGTATTAAAAAATGTGTGCTTTAGCTATGGTGATTATGCTCTGTTTGGATGCATCCCTGCACCACTATGAATTGAATTTCCTTTTTTTAGAGCCTATATTGTGTGCAAATCTCTTTTTATGAAATCAAGTTACAAAATGTCCCTAATTGTTCATATTGACACGAAGCATATTTGTAACGATGGTATGTAAGCGATTTGATTAGGGTAAACTCGTAACTTTAGTTGTTGAAAAAGTATAACATTTGTCCTTTTGGCAGCTTATTATTCCGAATAGTCTATAGTTTGTTAATTATAGTAGTCGAAACATTCTTCTCGCACTTATTCCTTACATGGTGATCTTTACTTTGTTAAATTACCATTTAGTTTTTTTTAGGAGTGAAACATCTTGGAATATATACTTTTATCATGTTTACAAGTGATTGCTTTCCTATTTATTTTTTAGCTTGTTATTTATTAGTTTGTCTAAATATGGTGATATGAAATTCTTAATTTACACAATATATGGTAGCATATAGGAGTAGTAGTACAAGATCTCGTGTAGTGGACAAGTCAAGCAAATATTGATATGTTATATTTCTAGGGAGAGATCTTAGTACTTGAGTATTTTTAATAAATTTTTTAACTGAATCTCTTAATTTATTATTTATTTCCCTCGTTTATGGTAAGATTAAATGGTTAAGTGATTTCCTTGTCTTTTTGATTTTGAGCAGATTTTTACCTATTCCTTTATGGTAAATTTGACACGTGATTGATTCTCTTTGTCATCCTTAAGGAAAGGATCACATGATTTACTCTCTTGTTTTATATATTTTGTAATTGATTCAGCTTCCTTTTGCGAAAAAGAATGACAATTCTTTACCTAAACTAGATTCTTTTATTATGCTAATTGATTTTTCTTGCCTTATTTTATGTGGACTGATTTGTACTTGCTTTATTATGGTAAACTTTTAATTGATTAGACTAATTAAAAGAATAGTATCCTTGATTTTTGCTTAAAATTATGCTCTTACCTGTAATTACTTGGTCATCTATTTGCTATATAAGAAAGAATTCATTTTCATTCTTTTCTCATGTTGGAGACAATTACATAGCCAAGAATACACACGACCACACCATACAAAGAAAGAGAATTTTCCTCTCTGTTATACAACTTTTCTCATTATATACTACATTCTCTCACTTGATTACCGGGGATACATTTGAGATTCTATATCTATACTATTGTTTGCTCCAATTCAAAATCCCATTGACACAAGCACTGCTCGGAATCCTTGAGATTCTTGTGAACTTGACGTGTCAAAGGGGAGAGTGATCCTAAAATTTGAATATTATCAATCTTCTACTCTTTGTATGTATTCTTCCTTTTATTGCTATTTCTTGAAAATCTTAATGTTCCTTTTAGTTTTTGTCTATGTTTTAGCGGGATCTTCTAGCCCGTTTGGGATGAAGAGTTCGCATGAGATGGGATTCAGATGACTTTTTATTATTATTAATGTTATTCTTTATATTTTTGTTTCCCTAATGGTTATTTTATTTTGGCTTGTAATATATTGTAACTACATAATAATAATAAAATTGGGGACTAGGGGGAGGGAAATATATGTGCTACTTGTTTATTTTATGCACTTTACTATCATCTATGTGTGTTTGCTTATGTGGTTTAATTTGTTATCACACTTAGAATTGTTGAATTGTGATTCATATAATTCCCTTCTCGAAAGCGTTTTTCAAAAATCATGTTTAGGTAAATTTTTCTCAAACATAACTATTTTTTAACAAATAAAACTTGCATAAAGTTTGCAATGTAATTTTTGTGGTTTTTTTATTATGGGTAAATTTTTCTTTTAAAATCAATCTTTTTATTTTACTTCTAATAATGTTTTTTTGTGTCAGGTTAACCTTTCGATCTAAAGTGCATAAAAAATTTGTAGTTAGATTCTAAGTATAGTTTCAACATTCTTACACAAATTTTCCTTTCTATAAAGTCATATCATAATTTTTAATACAAGTTTTTCTCTTAAATAAATATCACGATGCCTATAAGTCTTTAATATTGTTTTATTAAAATTTCTCAGTATATAATTTTCATGCTCATAGATTTATAAAAATATATCGTAGGAAATAGATCTTATAGGACTTAATGATCATTTTAGAAAATTATTCCTCCATGAAAGTCATGCCTTTGGATATCCTCCATTTTAAATACAACTCAAATAAGTTAATCTTTCTTAACATGTTAGTATATTTTTCAAAGAGTACTTTCGTAAAATTTTGACTAAGTTCTAATATTCTTTTGTGATGCACATGTAACTTTAACCATTGCACCTCTTAGTTGAAGCATGTTAATTTGTTTGAGAGGCATACTTGAGATTTATGTGCTAATTACTTGTTCTCTTTGTTTTGTATGACGTCGAGTCTAATAGGAAACTCTATATTCTCTTTAAGTCAAGAACCCACGAGAGTTAAAAAAAAAAAGTCCAACGCCTCTTGGACCGTAGGAGGGCTGGTAGGCACTTTAGGCGTCGCTAGTATTTTTCATTTTTTAGTATGCCTTTAAGTTAAAAAGTAAACTAACCTAGGAGGGGTAGGGGTAGCTAGGACCCTCATATATGATGAACTAATCTCGAGCTTTAAATGGGAATGAAATTTTGGTTTTCGTCTCTTGGCTTAAATAAGCCACGTGAGCTAAATATGACAAAATTCAATTTTTGTCTTCCGAAATGAAAAGTTGAGTAATTGATTCGAGTGGTAATTAATCTCGCCTGGTTTAGTTCTTTTTTACTCTTTCTTTATTTTTAATTGTTTGGGTAGTTTAATTATTAACCTGTCTATTTTTTCGCTTTAATTCTTTTATCACTTAGACAATTCTTTAGGATAAGTCATTTAATAAAAAGAGACCTTTATTTGTGACCCACATAGAATAGAGATACGGTCGGAAATCGTCTTTGCGGACCTCGAGGGGTGCCTAACACCTTCCCCTTGAGGTAACCTGAACCCTTATTCAAATCTCTGGTAGTTTGACCTTAGCCTCAGATCTAGGCCTAGAACAGTGTCCTAATGCACCTCAATTCATTAGGTGGCGACTCTTCAAATCCTTTTAAATCCCAAAAGAGTCATTACCACGACGTCGTCCAAGTTTCGTTTTCCGCTAGAAAAAATGGGCCTCGATAGAATGACAACTCTGCTGGGAAATTAGGTTCTTACCAAAACGTGTCTTTGTTTTATGTGGATTTTATTTTTTCCTTTTTAACTATATATGATTTCCTTCACTATTTTGCCTGCCTTATTTATTTTCCTACCTTACTAACTTGTTTTTTTTTCTTCTTTTTCCTTTCCCTATCTCCCTAGTATTTTCCTTCCTTTTCCTCTTTCCCCTTCCCTTTTATTTGTTTATATTACTGCTTTAATTTCCAAAGTCCCTATTCCGTAACTGTTTAATATTATTTTTGTGCTAATTGTTACCGTTTTAATAACTGACATTTCATTCATAATTCCCCCACTTGGGACCCTCTTTTTTTCTCTTTTATGGTGATGTCGTGCCTTTGAACTTCTCCCACCTCCTTTCAAAACCAAAATTTTAGAGAGCAAGCGCTTGCGTGGTGAATAGCGGATGGTCTTACCACCGTTGGACCACGTGCTTCTCACATAGGACCACCCTCAGTTTGTATCTAACCCACTCCTTGAAACCTAGGATAGATCTATCCACCCCAGAATTTAAGTCATGCATGCATAAACCTTAGGTGGTTTGACCTATGGGGCTAAATTACAATTATAGTAGCTACCATGTTCAAGTCTAAAGGATCCAATCACCCTTTGTATAAAATTTGCATATTATGTGTGAATGTGATCATGATAAATTAATCCAAGCCATATTATATTAATCGAAGTTTAGAAAAATTTATTTGTTTTGCAGGTTTATGGGGTTCAACTAATGATCTTGTTGAAATTCAAGATTAGATTTATCCCAATCCCCTTTAGTTTTCATTTATAATTGTAATAGTTGTAATTATTATCAATAAAACAAGTTTTTAAATTATTTTGTAATTTTTTTATTACTTGGCTAACTCTAAAATCCAAATAATATCAATATGGTTTGAATTTATTATTGTGATCACTTATTTGTCATCTTAGGCCTACCTTGGGCTCAACGAGGTCCCGTGCATTTAGGATGCTTATTTGTTTATTTAATTCGATTGTAAATGTTCCATCTTATTCGTTCTTAATTTAGTGTCTTTCCTTTCATCAAGTTTGTTATCAATTATTTCTATTTAAATAAATAAAAGTGTCATAGTCATTCATATTATATGCGCTTAAATTAGCATTAATAATTTTTCAGACTTAATTGTATAGTCCTTATTGATGTTTATTTACTTATGTCGTATGTTAACTTTTGTATGTGTCTTATTTATCCTTTTTATTTTTTGCTTAAAGGTTGTCTAATATTTGAACGTTGGTTTGATTGAGGATCTGCAATATGTCAAACTTGCTCAATATCCGCAAAAATACCAATCACCCTTCTTCTCATCCAATTCAAATTACCTTGTGGACTCTCTCTCCTCATTCTATTCTTGCTCGCACACTCCCTCGATCAATATCTCCAATAGACATTCATTTTGATGCTTTGCAAAGTGTTGAAGCACATGATGAGACAGAAAAATTTGACTTGAATGCACTACAACAAAGAATTCTTGATTTGGAAAAAGCGGTGAATGAGAAATTATGCTCAAAAAATATCCACGACTTGAGGTACGAGAAGTTATGTCTGCATCCAAGGGTTGAATTACCATTAGGATTCAAAGTTCCAAAATTCAACATATTAGATGGACACGGAGATCCAATTGCACATCTCAAGGATTATTGTAGCAGATTAGTGGGCATAAAAAATAACGAAGTTCTCCTAATGAGGTTATTTATTCAGAGTTTGTCTGGAATAGCATTTTCTTGGTATGTCAAGCAAGATTTTGACAAGTGGTTTGGGTGGGAAGATATGGCCCGAGACTTTGTAGAGCAATACAAATTCAACATAAAAAATGATCCTACAATGTTAGATTTGCTCGAGGTAAAAAGAATGCCTCATGAATCTTTTGAAGAATATGTCACATGATGGAGATTAAAAGCTTCTAAAATACGTCACCTACCGTATGAAGAGGAGTTAGTACAAACTTTCATTCGATCACTCGATGGCATATATTATAAGACTTTATTTTTCACAAGCATTCAAACTTTTGACAGTCTGATTCGAATTGGAAAAGAATTAGAATATGGCATATGGACAGGAAGAATATCTGATGGACAAACTCCCGTTCAAGCATTAAATGATAGGAACAAGGATGTTTCAACCCCTATGCCTCAAGAGCACCACATCCAAGATACTGAACAAGTTCATGCCATTTTTGGTGTGCATCTCAAGCCTCTCAATCCACAAGTTTCTCCTGCACAGTCTGACTTTTATAAAAGTCTCTCAAAAATTTATCAAACACATTTTGAGGTAAGGAGTCCTCACACCTTTACTTCCTTAAATGAGACGTTGACTAGTATTTTTTAAAGATTATAGACTCAAGGGCTTTTGAAACCAAGAAAAGAATGGATTCCTGCATACCCTTCTCCAACTTTTGATCCCTCTAAGACTTGCATGTATCACTCAAATATTCAAGGTCATG
>JBCEWC010019094.1:0-11604 GCA_038996855.1 Solanum aculeatissimum
TAAACTCTTAATATTTTACAAGTATTACGTAAGCCTAGAATTTACGGTAGTGGCATCCTCTCACGAGGGTTGTCACAAAAATACCTAAGTGATCAAATCTATAAAAGCTGAAGGGGAATTAGTCAGCCCAAATGGTATGACTAGGAACTCATAATGGCATAACAGGTCCAGAAGGAAGCCTTCTAAACATCCTCTTCCTTGATGCTTAATTGGTGGTACTCAATCTCAAATCAACCTTATAGAACACTGAATCCCACTGCAACTGATCAAACAAGTTATCAATGTAGGACAAAGAATAAAAGTCCTTCACCGTCACCTTATTTTGCTATCGACAATATATCTGGAGGGTCTTGTATTTCATTATAACAATCAAGACAGGAACTTCTCAAGGAGAAACACTCAGTCAAATAAATGCTAGATCAGGAAAACTCTAATGTTGTGTATTAAACTACTTAAGCTCTGCAGGAGCCATCTGATATAGAGAGATAGATATGGCTTAGTGCCCAACTCATTCTCTATAAGAAAATCAATCTCCCGCTCAGGCGGAAGACCAAGAAAATGTATGAGAAATACATCAAGGAACTCGCATACAACCAGTACAGATTCCACAGTATGAGTCTCAGTTGTCACATAACACACATGAACCAAATAAGCTAAAAACCCAAAAAAAATCAACCTCTGGCCTGAATATAAGATAAATACCTATTGAAGCCTGACTCACCAACCCCTCCAAAACTATTAAGGACCTTCCTGGTATCGCTAAGGTAACCGTCTTGGCATAATAATCTAACACGTCATGGTGTGGGTCTAACAAATCTAGACCCAAAATAAGGTCAGAATCTAGCATATCGAGCAATATCAAATCAACCCAAGTGTCAAAACCCTGAAGAGTAACCACACAACCTCTGCAAAACCAATATACCACAAGAGAATTCCCTATTGGGGTCGATACCCAAACTCGAGAGGCTAGAGGCTCATAGGTCATAACCTAATGAGGAACATAATATAAAGATATATAAGAAAAAGTGGAACCTAGATCAAATAACATTGAAAATGGCTATTTGCATACAATAATCATACCTGTGATGGCCTCATCAAAAACATCAACCTATGCCTTTGCTGGTGTGTTATAAAAGTGGCCCTGACAACCTTTCTCTCAAATATCACTACCACCCTTTGCTCTACCGCCCCTGATGGGCCCTCTAAAACCATATTGCTAACCCTGATGGTCCTTATACTGATTAACTCCATGGCCATGGTCCTAAACCCTTCCCCTTCCACAAGGTATAGCAGCTTATCTGATGAGCTGTGAGGCAGTAAGTGTTGATCTCTACTTAGGGTAGTCCCTGAGCCAGTGGTCCAGTGCGCCGCACCCAAAATAACCTAGTACTGCCCTGGAAGTCTGAATACCATAAAATCATAACCCAGATGTCCCTAAAAAATTAAAGTCACTATCCCTCCATCTGCGCCCGATGAAATATCAAGAACCACCTCTGCTAGCAATACTCGGGCTCAGATGGCCACCCTTGTAAGCCTATAGTGCTGCCTGATATTGTTGGATGGTTTGACCCTACTGGCCCCTTCTTAGAGGCCTGTCCCTCAACGCCCAAAACCCTGTCTGGTAGCTATTAAACTCTCCCTCACACTTGGGCCACTTGTCACTGCTCTCTTGAGCTTCCCAACTAATCTACTCGAGGGAGTGAGCACGATTAACAATATCCAAAGACGAGTGACCTGAGGTCACCAATACATACGTGCCCATCATTAACTGAGTTCTCAAATCTAGCACAAAACAATAAATTTGCTCATCCTAGGATGATAAAATAGTTGTCGCGTACCGAGAGAGCTCCTGAAACCTGACCTCATATTGAGACACAATCATCGATCATTGCTCACGTTGTACAAACTGACCGTAATGGAGATATCTGAAGCTCCTGGGCATAAACCTGGTCATAAAAGCCTTTGTGAACTTGGCCCAAGTCATCAATGTGTCCCTTGTTGGCCTAGTATCTTGGCAAGTCCTCCACTGCTGCCTGGCGGTGCCATCATGCTGATATGCAATAAACTCAACCACTTGGGTCTCTAACACTGAAAAGGCCAGTAATATCTGCATGAAAGCTAAAACAAACTCATGTACATCCTCCCTTGCAACTCCCAAAAACCTAGGTGGGGAAAAGCTCAAAAGGCATCAAAGTAACCTGTGATCCTGAAACTGCATAGCTCCCTCCGACTGAGTCGGGACCACCGAAACAACATGCTTTGCTAGTGCTTGGACAGGAGGAGCTAGGGTTGGCATCACACCCTACTATAGGGCTCTAAGCGCTGCAAAGATTTTCCCAAGAACTACCTGCACCTCTGGTGTCATTACAACAGCGCTTGGGGAATCTGGGGTCTCTGGTATTTACTCTTTCGGCTCAGGGGAGTGCTCCTTACTATGGTTGATGGTGCAACACTACCCCAGCCCTGACCTAGTCTTCTACGTTCCATATCATCCAAAACTTAATTAGGTCATATTCTCAGAACTTAAAACTATTGATGAAACGCATAACAAGAATCAACAACATAGGAAAGTTCCTAAACATTCTGTAGCCTTCTTCGCACCCACCCATAGGACTCTACTAGATGGTAGCTGTGTATAGCTGAGACTAGTGAATCTTAGGCTCTGGTGCCAACTTGTCATGACACAGTCCCGGTGATGATGGCGCTTGTCAGATCCCACCTATAGCCAAGCTAAATACCTAACCCACAGGGTACCTATCCTAGCTTCTAGTCTAGCAAAATGATAAAACAACAATATAAGCAATCGAGAACTTTCCAGAACCTAGAAGTCAACTGTGCCAAACTACAATAACCGAACATACATATGAGTATATATATATATACATATAACACTAAAAACATAATAGAATATACAACCTGAGAGTGCCTACAAATATAAAATACTACTATACAAGGCCAGAGTTTGAAAACAACTGACGGTTAGAAAAAGAAGGAGACTGTCATAGAGCCAGAGTTGTCGGTGCTCACCTAAAAGAAGTCTCCTATGCTCTCAGAACACCTTAACTTAGAGCCCTTGACTAGTACCTAGACTTGCGCCACGGGAAGATACAAAAGTAAGGGTTAGTACCAGAAAAAGGCACCCAGTAGGCATCATCATCCGACCAGGTGAAATAATATACAATATGAAACTCAAATGCAAATAAAAGTAGTTATCCCATACATCAACCTCATAACCTCAACCTGAAGAGAAATTGGTACCATACGCGGGTGCAAGACCCTAACAACTATGCATGCACACCACCTAGGCTGCCATAAGACCAAGAGGTACACCCATACACAATATAAAATTGATAGATCCTTACAAAACCCCATAAAACCAACACAAAACCCATCTCTCCATATCATCAGAACAAGGGTCAACTATACATTAATGCAAGGCCCTAATATGTAAGCTTAAACACCCTTGGGCCCCTATAAACCCAGAAGCTAGACCCACATATGATATAGGTTTTAATAGGGTTATGGATCCATGCTTAATTACTCGCGTATCAATCGGGTTCTCAACCCTATGTTGTCACGTGGCACCTAATCCAACATATACAGGCATAACGATGGGACATATCCCTCCCGGGAGAAAAACTCCCCCTCGCATCAATAGTGTGTATCATCTCAAATGTCAATCATTGGCCCTCACCCCCAAAGTGTAATTAGTAGGGTCCTTGACCCAAAAATATAAATCAACGGGGCCTAACCCAGAAAATATAGTTAACGGGTCCCAAGGCCCAAAGTAATAACATTTTCTTGGACCCCTTTAGACTCAGTACCCCAATCTCAGAGACTTGGATATAACCATCGAAAAATGGGACCACGGGGCGCGTCACCCATGATCTCAAGCACTCGGGCATGGACACCAGAAACTTGCACTACAGGATACATCATATAGGTCTCAGAGCATATCATCAAATAATCTCTCTCTATCCTATCTAGATTTAGATCCTCTAATCATATGATCTCTCTCCTTCTCTCGATCTATTCACAAGATGCCACCAACTTAACTAACAAGTAGCATACATCTTAGTTCAACATGTATATAATCACACCTAGTATGAGGGTAGGGAAAAACCTAGTCTACCTAGTTGTTGATGCCTCAAACTTAGCATCACTCCAGTCGAGCTTTTCCTCCTCAAATGGCCTCCCGATGCTACTCAACTATTAAAAATATAAGTCACCACATCAACACGGTAAAGTTGGTTATGTGATCCTGAGAAATAGGTTAGATTAGACCAAATGGCCTAAAATGGGGAAAATAGGAGCAGAGCTTGAAATCCCAAATAAAAACTCAAAACATTCCCCACCATAATCTAAATATACAACAAAAACTTCAGCCCAAAATGGACCTCGGAAGATCAAGAAAAGGCCAAAAATAAAGTGAAAAACTTTACCAGGAAAATATTCTTTTTCACAACTTTCACTATGAAAATTCTCAAAAATCAAAGAACTACAGTCAACACCCAACATATCATAGTGTTCCTCTCGGAACTTAGAACAATTTAGCTATCATACGAAAAATTGAGTACCCCGCTTCTTTGTAGCTAAAATTGGGTAAAAGAAATGAGGGGGTCAAAACATAACTAGGTGACCCCGCCAACTAGTGAAATGTCATTTTAGACTGTTTTTGACATTTCGGAGCTAACTACACTATTAGTTTTCCATTTGAGTGTGTTTAGTTGGGTTTTGGCAGAAACACACTTTTTAGCCTCCAATTGAACTCATTTTGCAACTTTTGACTCAAAATAACACTAGAACACTACACCCTAGGACCAACCACCTTCTTAGAACAAATCATCCATTCCAGAAGTAACAAAACGTCAGAATCACATTTTGAGGCCGTTAACTAGGGTTTTAATAGAAATTTCATTTTGGCATATTTAACTTCTCACAAACCTGCAAAGTCGCACAATTCTCAACCAAAACCCTCAATAACCATCCCAATAGTTCCAGCAAGTCCTAATAAGTCTGAGGTAACTATACAAAAGCTCACAATAGCAGAAATACGGTAAAAACATAAAATTGACCTACAAGGTCATTACAGTAAATCTATAAAATAGGTTAAAACATAGTTACTCAATCACTTTGCCTTTAATAATCATGCAATCTCTCTTGAAAACAAATCTTGAAGGGTTGAAAATTATATAAATAAATTAAAGCATGCATTTTAAAAGCTGAAATGACCAGGTACGCGCAATGCTCTGTGAATGTAGAGGCCCAAGCGACTTAACACTCCATGAACGCGGACAATGCATCCGCAAACACGAAGGCTAGACTGCAATAGTTACGCGAACACGGCCCTACCTTCTATGAGTATGGAGGTATAATCATGCTAACCTTCGTGAATGCAGAGAAGGAGGTGTGATCATGGAGGGTAAAGGCAAAATACATCAAAACTTGTTGCACCAGCAAAGTGCAACACGAATAAATCAAGAACTGGACCCATGGGAATTTATTCAGAACCCTATGAACATAAACCAAACATGGAACCTTACTAGAAATGACAATTTAGAATCAATGGAACCGTCATAATTTAAGTCCAAAACCTCTGTGGTCCCGAACTCGAGAAAGATCATTTAAACTAGTTTCAGACTCCAAAACTCAAAATATTCTTGGAAGCTCTAAATATTACAAAAAAAACCATTCTAGCATTATTTTTAATCACTCGAAACCACTAGAACTGATGAAATTTTGATATGGGCCCCTAAATTCTGAATATTGACCAAAGTAAAACCTATGATTCAAAATGAACTAGCAATGCAACTTTGGGCATAAAATCTCTGTTTTAACTCTAAATTTAGTTATGCAAGTTCTCCTAGACAAAATTCAGCATTCCAAAACTGATGAAATTGAGGAAATCAAATTCTGCCACTCGAAACTCAAAATGACCTCAAAACTCATAATTTCTAACTTTAAGCCTTTCAAAATTCTTTATTTTGCATAAATCCAAATTTTTACAAGATTTTTGAAATCTGACTTTTTGTCTCAACAAAACATAATCCAAGGAAACTTTCAGAAGGACAAAATGATAGTTTTGTCCGAATTGACAGAAATGACCTTATAAGTCATTACAATTGCCTGGAGACAAAGAGTTAAAATCAAATACTATGAACCATTTCAAGAAGAATTTCAGAATGTACAATATATCTTCTCTTATGGGAGCTATTAATGGAAAAATCATAGTTTATTTAAAGGTGAAGAAGTACAATCTCAAGAAGGAAAGTGGACCGTAGAGGATTAAGGACCTTTTGTTATTTTTTTAACCTAAATTTATTCACCCCAAGTAAACCATTTGTAACGACCCGAAAATTTTCAAACTTCTTATTGGTTGGTCTTGGATGATGTTAAGCTTTTCATGGTTGAATTTTGGTAGCCATAGGTTGAGTTTAAGTGGCTGGATTCAAAAAAGACCTTTTGGTGGCCTAGAGAGGTCGTTTGGGCAGTGCACTTTGAGGAATCATAACTATTGGAAAGGGATGAACTGTTTTGGCTACTACATATACAATTTAAGCTCTTTGAGTTATATTTGCAACACAACTGGTTTCACTCAATTCGGAGTTCATATGAGAAAGTTATGGCCAAACCAGTGAGACTGTCCGTAATTGGAAGGATGTTGGAAATAAGGTTCTGGAAATGGGATAAGGACCAGAACACGGACCGTTTGGAGGTCCAAGGTATGTGTGGGTGTCCATGGAGGGTTCCCGTGTGCTTCCAGGGGTTGGGCGCCAAGGATTGGACCAAGGTAAGCCTCACGGACCACCCCACGGTCTGTGAGCCACCTCACGGCCCGAGAGGGGTCCTGTGAGGTGAGGCAGTGTGTGGCCAGCTTGTGGGGGGTGGAATCCAGGCCAAGTATTGCTCCATGGACCAGTACAAAGTCCGTGTGAATCCACACGGTCTGTGAGACCCCTCCGTGAAGTGATCCAGAATGTCCCCGAGAGGTCAAGCAGAAGACGAGGCCAAGTGTGGCCAGACGGTCCAGTACACTGACCGTATACCACTAGATGGACCCCCGATGCCATCCGTGAGACACTGTGTTACAGTTAATTAGTCTATTTCATTAATGGTTAATTCGTAATTTAATTAATTCCTATGCCCCTTTTAGGCTTTCTAAGGTCCCCAAAACCCCCTTAACCTAACCCTAAACCCTTTTCATCCATTCTAACACTCTCCATTGCATTTTGAAATTTCATAAATTCTCTTGACCTCCATTGTTGAAAGCTTGAAGAAATTTGGGGAAGATCATCCTTGTTGTCAAATTCTTCAATTCCTTTGGTCAATTTCAAGGTATGTGGGTTTGATTCATGGATTCCCTTTCATCCATGAAGACCCAAGAACTCTCCTCTTTAAATTTGATTTTTATGTTTTAATTAAGGTTGGGTTCTTTAAATTTTGAAGTACTTAATTTATTGGGATTATGTGCTGTAGAGATTAGGTGATTTAAAGTTGAATTGAGTTTGAAATTCATGAAGGTTTAGTGGTTTGATGATGATCGATATATGCATGTCCTTTGTACTCTTGATTTAGGCATGGGTATTACTTAAATGATGAATTTAAGGTGGATTTGACTCGAATTACTCATGAACTACTCTTGATTTGCATTTAATGTTTGAATTCCATTACCCATGCTATTCACATTGTTCCTCATGGCATTGCATGCAGGATTCATGGATTTATGATGAATTTTTTTATGTGGGCTAAGTCCCAAACATGTGTATGACTATGATTTTGAACAAGTATACGTTCGACTAAGTTGTGATCACACTAAGTCTATGATATGTCTCTTTGAGCAACATGGGTGTTTACACCAATATGATTTGACAAGTATGATATGTATGGAGCTACTCTTATGAATAAAGTATGACATGAAAGTTTTTTTGGATTTTTAGCCCATGATGCATATGAAATATGTTTGGCTCTTGTTAAGTATGCATAAGAGTATTGAAAGTATGTTTGGATTTTAAGCCCAAGTATGCATGATTTGAAGTTCAAGTGCCAAGTTTTGTTTTAAAAGAATGTATATGTATACGTATTCTTGTGGGATGATGACTTAGTACCGAGAAAGATTGTTGAAGTAAGTGGGTTATCCCTAAAGTTCCCACTCCTTTCCCAAAACTATATGCCTCCATAGGTTGCTACCGAAATGGGAGACCTGTAAGGTATGCTTTGATATGATATGTAAATCCTTCAAAAAGAGGAGACCTTTAAGGAAGGTGGCATCACACTGAAATGGAAGACCCGTAAGGTGTGGTGAGATTACCCTTGGCAAGTAATCTTCTCCGATCTAATGGGGGAGCTTTCATTGGGCAAGTTCATACTGTAGCTCACATGGATTTGGATGTCGGTTATGGTTCCAGCCCCTCTATTTAAAGCATTATGGCATTTCATGCATCATGGTTTCATGGCATATTGATATATTGTTCTTTCTTATATTAACTTCTATATATGTGCCCTTTCTATGTAGGTTGTTATAGGTTCATGTGCGTATGCATTTGCATGCCTGCATACTTAGTACTTAGTTGTGCTAACCGATACTCTTGTCTACATGTTCTAACCATGTAGGTACCGATGATGATTCCTATCTACCTTTGCACGTCAAGTGATCATCTTAAAGACTTGTGCTAGTGGTGAGCCCTTTTGTTTAAGGGCAATAGCCACCTGCTATCTACCTAGAATTGTTATGTTATTTTCCTTTACTTATGTATTGAGGGTGAGCCTCAAACTATGTCGAGGCCCAAGTTTATCTATGTAGAGGCTTGTTGGACAACCTAGACTCTTGTATGTAGGCTTGTAATTATTGAATATTATGATTATGGAATGTTATGCTTATGAGCCTTGATTATGGAATGGTATTGATTATGCTTATGAATTAATGATGGGAATTGTATTTGACTATGTGCTTATGTGGAAAGTCTCATAATCCCGGTGTGCCCCCATAGCTTGAGTCCTATTTACCCGTCCCCTTAGAGATAATTGTTATGTGCTATGTGAATCCATGTTTATCCCACTCCCGGCAACATCCCTATAGATTGAGTCCAAAGCCCCGATTCCCTTAGAGCTTATATGTTATGTATTTTGCTTCGGCGCTACCTAACCGATGATGCTATGATGGCTTGATCAAGGACCTTCGTGTTCTCCTTCGCCATGTCACATCTAGGCCCCTATCCGGGTCGTGACACCACTCCAAGGTGAGGTGTAGGTGGGAATGAAAAAAACCCCTATCACGAAAATAAATCAACAAAAAACAAGGATACAAAAGTAGATAGGGCATAGTTCCTTACTCATTTTACATAATAGAACAGAAAAGTGTAGCATTTTTTGCTAATGCACTTGCGACTTCATATAATAATGTTTAACTGTTATGTTTCTTTGGACAATCTTAAATCTGATTTTTGTGAATGATTCTTTGGATGCTCAATGGTGATTTAAAAGTTTCCTTGATCATTTCAACAACTAAAAGAGTGTTCAATTCGACTTCCAGGGCTTTAAATTGCTGATGAAGGCACCATGATAAGCTTGATTTGGCTTCAATGTGTTAGAAAATTGGCATTTCTTAACTTTCATCTAAGTATTTTTACTATTTTTTTACTTAGTGTTCAATTTAGTGCTTTCCTATTTTCTAGCAAAAGACTTAGTAAAAATTAGTTCTTAATTTTTTGAAGTTAGTGGACCTTTATGGCTGATTAGTGGAATATTTTCTTATTCAACTTTAATCCACTATGTAAGTGGCTGATAGATAGAAAATAGTTATCTTTTTCTTTTATAATTTCATATGTTTTCCATGTTAATGTTATGATAGAATTTTAATGTCTTCTTTGTGATTTTATACTTGATTCAGTTTTAAGAGTTTCTATGTTCTAATAGTGGAATTAGAGCCCCTAGTTGGTTTTACAGGACCAAGAAGTTTTAAACTACAACATAAATAGCATCTAACAACCTATTTTTTAATCTACCATTCAATTTCACTGGTGAAAATTATTAAATTTGATACGTGAAGATGCAAGCTTTTTTAGAAACCTATGAGCTTCGGGAAACTGTGACGAAAGATAAATTAGTTGCCGCTCTACCAACAAATCCTACTTTAGTTGAGATCAAATCTAATAGTGAAGAAAAGGCAGCGAAATCTAAAGCCAAGACACTTATACATAATATTGTGGAATATTATGTATTCTATAGAATCATGGCTTGTAAAATAACAAAAGAGGCTTGGGATAGGAAGAAAGAAGAATATCAAGGCAGTAATAGAACACGTCAAATGTAAGTGGTGAACCTGAAAATGGAGTTTGAGTCCCAGAATATGTAGTAGGATGAAACAATCTGCAAGTATGTTGATTGAAACTCTTTAATTAATAATAATATTAGACTTCTTGGTGAAGCATTTACGGTCAAACAGATTGTGGAGAAAGTTCTTGTGACTCTTCCTGAGAGGTTTAAATCTAAGATTTCCTCTCTAAAAGAATCCAAGGACCTAAGAAAGCTCTCATTAAGTAAACTAATGAGTGCTCTTAAAGCACAACAACTAAAAGGATCAAGAAACAGGATAAGTTTACTAAAGGAGCTTTCGTTGTACAAAAGCAAAATTTTGCTAAAGGAAAGAATCAATTCAAACAAAAGAATAGGGGAAAACATGACAGAGGAAACTATAGTGGAGATGTAAAGAAAAAGTTTCCTATGCGCAAACATTGCGAAAAAACCACATATCTGAAGAAATATTGCTAGTGGAGAATTGATGCTATATGCGAAATCTGTAAGTAGACCGGGCATGAAATTATGGTTTGCAAATCAAGAATAAATGCCTCAGGAGCTTTGCAAGCACAACTATCAAAATCTTCAGATGCACATGAGGAGTAACTCTATACAGTGTGGTTACACATATCACTTGTGCAATGATGCTGAAATGTTCTAATTCCCTGATGATAGTTACAAATCCAAAGTAAAAGTGGAAAAAAATGAAGTTGTAGATGTCAAAGGCACAGGTACCAGTGTCTATCTCAACAATATCAGGTACCAAAACTATTCCAGATATTTTGTACACACCTGATATGAGTCAAATCTGTTGATTTTTTGACAAATTCTTGAAAATAATTATTCTCTGCATTTTAAGAATCGTAAATATGTTGTTCTGACTCTTCTGGAGTAGAATTGTTTTATGTAAAGATGAGCAACTGGATGTTTTCAATTAATTGGGAGAAAACAACTAAGCAGGCTTTCACTATTAGTTCACAAACATGTACAAATCTATGACACAAAAGGCTTGGTCACTTTAATCTGAGAAGCATCACAGAGCAAAAAGAAGAAAAATCTAGTGGAAATATGCTTAAATTTCTTTCTAGTAATCAAGTTTATAAAACCTGTTAGCAAGAAAAGGAAACAAAGTTGCCATTTAAATCAAATCAAGTAGGGAGCGCTAACCAGAAACTTCAGCTTATTACAGATGTTTGAGGCTCGATGAAAACAGATTCTTGAGTGGTAATAAAACTTTTCTCCTCTTTATTGATGACTACACCAGAATGTGTTGAATTTAATTCATTAGACTAAAGAGTGAAGTCTTTAATG
>JBCEWC010019095.1:0-11604 GCA_038996855.1 Solanum aculeatissimum
TTGGCACACCATGCAACCTCACCAACTCCCGAATATATACCTTAGCATACTCTTCGGCACTATAGGTAGTCTTGACCAGTAGAAAATGAGCTGACTTAGTCATTCTATCAACCACAACCCATATGGAATCAAATTGTCTTCGAGTATGGGGTAACACAACTACAAAGTCCATATTTATATCTTTCCACTTCCAAGTAGGAATCTCAATGTCTTGTGTCAAGCCATCGGACCTTTGATGTTCTACCTTCACTTGTTGTAAATTGGGACACTTAGATACGAATCATGCTATATCTTTCTTCATACCATGCCACCAATAAAATTCCTTCATGTCTCGGTGCATTTTGGTAGATCCTGGATGAATGGAATATTGTGAATTGTGAGTCTCTTTCATGATGATTTCCCTCAAGCCATCAACATACGGAACACATAAACGATCTTGGTACCGAAGTACACCATCTCCCCCTTGGAAGAAAACCTCAATCTTACCATCGGCAACCAAATTCTTCAATTCCAATAACGAAGGATCTAAATCTTTTTTAGCCTTAACCTCAACTACCAAAGAAGACTCGGATCCACCTTGCTTAAAGATTCCACCATTGTCGGATTCAGCTAACCTCACACCCAACCTTGCCAAATGGTGCACCTACTTTTCTATCTCCTTCTTTTCCTCATCCATATGTGCTACACTTCCCATAGAAAGTCTACTAAGAGCATCCGCCACAACATTGGCTTTATCAGGATGATAAAGAACACTCATGTCATAATCTTTAAGAAGTTCCAACCATCTCCTTTGCCTCAAATTAAGATCCCTTTGGGTGAACACATGTTGTAAGCTCTTGTGATCGCTAAACACATCTACATGCACCCCATATAAATAATGACGCCAAATTTTCAAGGCAAACACCACCGCCGCTAATTCAAGATCATGAGTCGGATAATTTAGTTCATACACCTTCAATTGTCGGAAAGCATAAGTTATCACCTTACCATGTTGCATAAGTAAACAACCAAAACCAATACGTAATGCATCACAATAGACCACAAACCCATCTAAACCATTTGGGAAGGTTAAAACTGGAAACGTTTCTCACATTCATTGGTCCACACGAACTTGGCTTTCTTTCGAGTCAATTTTGTCAACGCAGATGCTATAAACGAAAACCCTTCCACAAACCTTCTATAATAGTCGGCCAAACCAAGAAAACTACGAATATCCGAAGGAGTCAATGGTCTAGGCCAATCTCTCACCACTTGAATTTTCTTAGGGTCAACCTTGATGCCATCACTGGACACCACATGACCAAGAAAGGCAACTTCTCCCAACAAAAACTCACACTTGATAAATTTGACATACAATTTCTTTTATCTCAAGGTTTGGAGAGCCAACCTCAAATGATCCATATACTCTTGTTCACTACGGGAGTAGATCAAGATATCATCAATAAAGACCACCACAAAATTATCAAGAAATGGCCTGAACACCCGATTCATAAGATCCATATATACCGCCGGAGCATTAGTCAACCCAAAAGACATCACTACAAATTCAAAATGACCATAATGAGTCTGGAAGACCGTCTTGGGAATATCACATTCCCTTACCTTCAATTGATGATAACCTGAACGAAGATCTATTTTGGAGAAATGAGTAGCTCCTTAAAGTTGGTTAAACAAATCATCAATCATAGGCAACGGGTACCTATTCTTAATGGTCACCTTGTTCAATTGCCTATAATCAATACACATCCGGAAAGACCCATCTTTCTTCCTCTCAAACAACACCGGAGCACCCCCAAGGTGAAATGCTTGGTCTAATATACCCTTTCTCCAACAAATCCTTCAATTGATCATTCAACTCCTTTAATTCCTCCAGAGCCATAAGATACGGGGGAATGGAAATGGGTTGAGTTTCCAGAAGAAGGCCTATACCAAAGTCCACTTCTCTATCAGGAGGGATCCCGAGCAAATCCTCTGGAAACACATCGAGAAATTCTTTTACCACCGAAAATGACTCAAGCCTAGGTGATTCACCCTCCGTATCTCTAACCCGAACAATATAGTAGATTCACCCTTTCCCAATCATCCTCCGGGCCTTAAGGTAGGAAATAAACCTACCCTTAATCAGGGAATTGCTACCTCCTACTCTAATATCGGTTCATTAAGGACTTGGAACTTGACCCGCCTAGTTCTACAATCAATAGAGGCATATGATGCATGCAACCAATCCATCCCAAGAATGACATCAAAATCAGACATTTCATGTTTTACAAGATCACCAGGGAACACTTTATGCAACACCGACACGGGGCAACCCTTATACACTTTCCGGGCCACAAAAGAATCACCCACGGGAGTATACACCGAATAAGGTTCCCTCAAGATTTCAGAACTCACACCAAATTTAATAGCCAACAAAAGAGTCACAAAAGACAAATTTGCACCCAAATCAAGTAAAGTATAAGCATTAAAGTTAAAGATTTTCAACATACCCATGACGACATCTGGAGCTTCCTTCACGTTTTGGCGGGCATGGAGAGCATAGAACCAGTTGTTTCTAGGAGCACCTTCAACGGGGACTTTTGGTTGCCGTTAATCACCGGTAGCAACTTGGTCTTTCTTCACATTCCTTGGAAAATTTAAGATTTTGTGGTCCAAGATACCACATCCGAAGAAAGCACCCGTGACCTTCCTACATTCACTCGCATGGTTTCCCCCACATTGACCACAACGAGGAATCTAAGGACCAACCCCAACTTGTGCCTTAGGAGGAGGCACCTTGATAGCAAGTCTCATGTTAGAACCTTGGCCTTGTTGGCAACGACCAAATCCACCACCACTCTTGATATTAGAGAACCCACTATCAAGTCGGTCCCTCTTAGCCTCATGCACCCTTCTCTCTTTTAACTTTTCACCCTCGATTTGCTCGGCATAAGTCATGAGCCTCGAGATGTCCATCTCCTTAATAAACATGGTCGTTCAAAACTCCTTCAAAACCAAATCCGATACACTCGAGATAAACTTGTCCATTCTTGCACGGGGATCCCAGACAAGCATACGAGCATACTTGGAGAGCTTTGTGAACTTGAGGGCATAGTCTCTCACTGTTATGCTACCCTGTTGGAGATTTATGAACTCAGTCATATTAGCTTCTCTAAGCTCAAGGGGGAAGAACTGATCAACGAAGGCCACTTTGAATTCCTCCCATCCAACCTTAAAATCCATCACCCTCTCAACAAGTCATTGATTGTACCATACTTGTGCCACATCCTTTAGTTGAAAAGCCTCTAATTTCGCCTTCTCCTCCGAACTAACACCCATAATGGTCAATACTTTGGTGAGTTCATCAATGAACTCTTGAGCATCCTCATCAACCTTAGAGCCATAAAATTCCAGAGGGTTCATAGGGGTGAAATCCCTCACCCCTGAGGCCGGAGTAGCAACATTGACCGGGTTGACATGCCGAGCTTGGTTGGCCATAGCTTGGGCCAACATAAAAACAACATTCCTGAACTCAACATGGGACACCTATTCCTCAACCGGTGCCCGAGGAGCTTGTTCCTCAACTTCGGGAGCCTCACGGGGGAAGGGAGCTCTTCTGGGAGACATTTTCTGAAAGAGCGACAAAATACCACGAGTTTAGAGAAATCCCATACGGTCACAAGGCACGATACAAGAGACAATGAAGTGATAAGTTCCTAAAACGTTGTCATAGCATCCCCTTCATAGGTATGGCGCGCATCACACCCATGAACAATACTCTACGTGACGCGACATGTTAGACTCCAAGAATTATTACAAATCTAGTGCTCTGATACCATCTTTTTCACGACCCGGATAGGGGCCTAGATGTGACATGGCGAAGGAGAACCTGAAAGTCCTCGATCAAGCCATCATAGCATCATCACACACATCATCGGTTCGGAAGCACGAACGTTAAACACATAACACATAAGCTCTAAGGGAATCGGGGCTTTGAACTCAAGCTATGGGGATGTTTTTGGGAATGGGATAGACATGGATTCACATAGAACATAGCAATTATCTCTAAGGGGACGGGTAAGTAGGATTCAAACTATGGCGGCATACGTGGATTATGGGACTTTCCACATAAGCACATAGTCAATCACAACCCCAACATCAAGTCATAAGAATAATCAATAACATTTGTCAAAATCAAGAATCATAAACATAATGCTCCATAATCATAATATTCAACATTACAAGCCAACGTACAAGAGTTTAGTGGTCCAACAAGCCTCTACATATATAAAGTGGGGCCTCGACATAGTTTGAGGCACACCCTCAATACATAAGTAAAGTAAATGACATAATAAAACTAGGTAGATAGAAGGAGGCTATTGCCCTTGAACAAAAGGGCTCACCACTAGTAAAGTCTTCAATATAATCAAGTGTCATCCGGTAGAGTGTAGAAGTCGTCTCCGGTCCCTACATTGTTAGAACATGTAGACAAAGAATATGGGTTAGCACATAATATGTACTAAGTATGCGGGCATGCTATGAATATGACAATATAGTATGACCAAGCAACATTTCAAGAGGACAAGTGGTACGAAAGGAATGCACGTAGCCAAAGAGTAATATAATAATATGCTATGCCATGATGGGTGAGATGCAATCCTACAATCATAATATAGCGGGGATGTAACCTCAACTGAAATCATAACTTAAAAAAGCTTAAAATCATAAATTAAAGAGTAGGGTTCTTGGGTCTCCATGGATAAAAGGGAATCCATGAATCAAACTCACATACCTTGAATTCAAGCAAGAGAATTAAAAAATTAAACAAGCAAAGATTGTCTCACCTAAATTTCTTCAGGCTTTCAACAATGGAGGTCAAGAGAGTTCAGGAATTTTCAAGAGAAATGAGGAGTTTTGGAATGGATGAAAAGGGGTTAGGGTTAGGTTAAGGGGGTTTAGGGGACCTTAGGATGCCTAAAGGGGGCCTAGGGAATAATTAAATTATGAATTAACCATTAATGAAATGGAAAATTAACTGAAAAATAGTGTCACACGGTGGAGCTATAGGTGTCGTCCAGTGGTACACGGACCGTGTACCTGTTCCGGTACCATGCCTTAGTTTCGTCTTCAGCTCGAACTCTCGGGGACTTGCTGTAACACTTCACGGAGGGGGGTCATAGGCCGTATAGCTTAACATGGACCGTGTATTGGTCCGTGGAGCACACTTGGCCCAGAACCAACCCCACACCAAGACCAAGCCACTACCTCACTTGACGGACCCCCAAACAGACCGTTTGAAGTCTCACGGACCGTGGGGTGGTCCGTAGGACTTCACGTGGTCCATGGGTTGGGTCCTGAACACCCTGAACGCACTGGACCCTCACACAGACCCCCACATAGACCGTGGACCCTCACACAGTCCGTGGTCCTATCCTAGGGCCATTTTTAGAGCTTATTTCTAGCATCTTCTGAATTTCAGACAGTCTCCCTATTTTTGTCATAACTTCCTCATACGAACTCCGAATTGAGTGAAACCAGTTGAGTTGCTAAGAT
Organism: Solanum aculeatissimum; assembly: GCA_038996855.1. NCBI lineage: Eukaryota > Viridiplantae > Streptophyta > Magnoliopsida > Solanales > Solanaceae > Solanum > Solanum aculeatissimum. Next base: position 5,533 of record JBCEWC010019095.1, read on the forward strand.
AAATCGAAGATCTTAAATTTTATATTTAGCAGACCACACAGTTTATCCCATACCAAAAGTTATGCCTACTCAAAATACACTGTTCAAACTGTCTTTCTAGGCCACCAAAAGGTCCATTTTGCATTCGGCCACTTAAACTCAATCCCTGGCCACCAAATTTCAACCATGACTAGTATAAAACCAAAAAACATCAACCATAAGAAATTTCAAAAAATTTTGGGTTGTTACAGGTACTCTCCCTTGCCTATATATAGTTCTTTTTATGTATACACGCCCTTTCCATCTAGTTCACTTGGTAGGTCCATACTCATGTGCATTGCATGCCCGCATACTTAGTGTATTTTATGTTTTAACCCATACTCTTTGTCTCCATGATCTAACCATGTATGAACCGAAGGTGATACTCATCCACCGTTGGACGTCTAGAGAGATTCTTGCTCTTGTTGATAGTGGTGAGCCCTATGCTTTAAGGGCGATGCCACCTTCCTTCTATCTTATGCTTGTATTTTATTTTTACTCATCTTATGATTTGATGGTGATCTCGGGTTGTGTCGAGGCCCTCGTCTTACTCTTGTAGAGGCATTGTTGGACATGTATCAAATTCTATTGTATGTCGTATTATGTGCTTGATATGTTATGCCTTTTATGTTTTGCCATTGTTACTTATGTTTAATTATGATTCCGCTTATGCTATCATTATATGTTGGATGATAATGAGCTTATATGGAATTCCCTATCCCGTCTTGCCCCCATAGCTTGAGTCATACTTACCTACCCCTTAGAACGTGATTGCTACTTGTTATGTATTTCGTGCTTATCGCATTCCTGGAAACATCCCCATAGCTTGAGTCCAAAGCCCCGGAATCCCTTAGACTTGTGTGATGTTTATTATATTACGCGCTTCTCAACCGATAATGTGTGTGATAATTCTAAGATAGCTTGATCAAGGACTCTCAGGTTGTTTTTCCATGTCACATCTAGGACCTACTCTCGGGTCATGACAAATATGGCATCAGATCAATAGGTTTGTAATGATCCTCGGAGTCCAACATGCTGTGTCAATTAGAATCTTGTTCAGGGGTGTGATGTGCCTCATACCTATGAACAAGGGACTATGTCGACGTTTTAGGAATTGTCTCACTTCATTGTCCCTCTTGTCGTGTTGTGAACTATTTTGTGAAGTTTCCTGAACTATTGGTGTTCTTGTTACTCCTTCAGAAGATGCCTCCCCGAAAAGCTCCCCTTCCTAGACAGGCTTCGATCTATGAGGAACAACCCCTCGTGAGCCAGTGGAAGAGCAAGTTACTCATGCTGAGTTTCAGAATCTGGTTGCTATGCTGGCCCAGGTGGTGGCTAATCAAGTCCGGCCAACCAATCCCAAAAATGATGGCACTCCATTTTCTAGGGTGAGAGACTTCACCCGTATGAATCCTCCGGAGTTCTTTGGTTTGAAGGTTGATATGGATGCCCAGGAGATTATTAATGAGCTCACGAAGGTGTTGACTATTATGGGTGTCATTTCTGAGGAGAAGGCTGAGTTAGCTTCTTATCAATTGAAGGATGTAACCCAGGTGTGGTATAAGCAGTGGTTGGTCGAGAGGGTCACAGATACTAAGGTTGATTGGAAAAAATTCAAGTCTGCTTTTCTGGATTGTTTTTCCCTCTTGAACTTCGAGAAGCTAAGAAAACTAAATTTATTAATCTCAATCAAGGAAGCATGTATGTGAGGGACTATTCCCTTAAGTTTACCAAGCTCTCGAAGTATGCTCCCTCTCTAGTGGTGGATCCTCATACAAGGATGCACAAGTTTATTTTTGGGGTTTCTGAATTAGTGGTAAAAGAATGTTGCATCACCATGCTCATTCGTGAAATGGACATCTCCAGGCTCATAACTTATGTTGAACAGATCGAGAGAGAGAAGGGTGAACGAATCCAAAAGGTCCTATTTGATGGTGGTGTAACAACTCGAAAATTTTCAAAATTCCTTATGGTGGGTCTTGTATGATGTTATACTGGTCATGGTTGAAACTCTTTTTCCATGGGTTGAGTTTAAGTGGCCGAACGCAAAACAGGTCATTTTGGGGCCTGAGAGGCCGTTTGGACAGTGAACTTTACAGAACCATAACTATTGATGTGGGTTGAACCATGTGGGATACTAAATATAAAATTTAATATATTTGAATTATATTTGCAACGCAACTGGTTTCACACAATTCCAAGTTCGTATGAGAAAGTTATAGCCCAAAGAATGAGACTGCCTGAAATTCGGAAGACCCTAGAAAGGGGCCTTGAAAATGGCTCAAGGGATGGGAGACGGTCCGTGAAACTTTTCATGGTCTGTGTGGGGTTCCGTGAGATGGTACATAGAGCATGGGGTGGCCAGGACTCACCCACAAACTAAGTTAGGGTCCACGGACCACCCCACGGTCTGTGAGACCTCAAACGGACCGTTTGGTGGTCCGTCAATTTGGGAAGAGGCTTGGAAAAGCGGTGGGCTGTTTATTTGAATAAGTAAAGTCTTATTTAGCATCTATACTTACCTTGAGAGGAGGTATGGGCCGTTTGTGCCACCATCTGGCCCTGAGTTCAGTGAATTTTCCACCTCTTTAAGGGTTAAGTCATAATTTGGTTGATCCCTAGGCCCTTTTTAGGCTTCCTAAAGTCCCTTAAAACTATTGGATATAACCCTAACACTCATTCATATATTTTTAACACTTTTAAACTTCATAAAATTCTCTCAAGCACCAAGAACACCATTGTTGAAGCGTTGAAGGAAATTTGGGGAAAACGTTGGAGTCTTGCACCTTTTTTCAATTTGATTGCTTTGATTAAGGTATGTGGGACTTGATTCAAGGATACTCTTTCATCCTTGAAGACCATATGAACCCTAACTCTTTAAATTTGGTTTTAAGTTTTCAATTAAGTTATGGGTTCTTCCGATATAGTTGTAGATTAGTGTTGAGACTTGAGTGTTGTAGTTTTAGGTGATTTAAACTTGATTTTTCACTTGAATTCATGGATGATTATTGAAACCCTTATTGATAAGCTTGCATGTCCCTCTTCATGATTTAATTAAGCATGGGTAACTTGCATTATGGCGTATTCATGGATTTCAACTTGATTTATGATGAAATATCTTTCAAATTGTGAAATAAAGTCTTGATTCCATTACCCATATTCTTGTATCTCATTCATGTCATATGCATGGTTATTGTTCCAATGGAACCCATGATTGAAACTCTTGATTGAAACTCATGTTCATGTAATGTTATGACTTGTAATCACATAGTCCCATGCCATGGCTCTTTGAGCATAATGGGTACTTTGCACCATAATGACATGTAATGATGCTTGCTTTCAAGCCCATGTAGATGAGCTACTCTATAGCATTGACATGGAATGATCATGAAATGTTTTGGAAACCCATGTTGTACTATGGCCTAAGCGTGTACATGATTCTTTAATAATGGTTTTGACATGACTAATGATGCATGATTTTCAAAGAATATTGTCTTTTGTTTTCAATGATGCATGTATATATGTATGTGTACGTATTCTCGTGGGATGAGACTTAGCACCGAGGGAGTGGGTAGAAAATGGGGTATCTCCAAGGCCCTGACTATTCCATCAAACCATGTGCCACCATGGGTATATAAATCCCTGGATAGGGATTTCATGTCATGTTTATCCCTTGTTTAAGGGTGTCATGGGTTCTACCTGGAAAGTAGGCCGGATCCGGATAGTAGCTCGTTCAGGTCACTCATGTTCTTGGTTGAGGTTACATCCCCGCTGTATATGAACATAGGATTACATATCATACATCATGGCATGGCATATTATTATACTACTTTTTGGCTACATGCAAATCCTTTCGTATATCGTCCCCTTGTCATGTTGCATGGTCATACTTTACCTGTCATATGCATTGCATGCCTGCATACTTAGTGCATAATTGTGCTAACCCATATTCTTGTCTACATGTTCTAACCATGTAGGGACTAAGGGTGACGTCTACATTCTACCGGACGACACTTGATATCTTATCGAAGACTTTGCTAGTGGTGAGCCCTTTAGTTCAAGGGCAATAGCCACCGTCTATTCTAGCTTTTATGTTATGTTATCTATTATATTATGTCTTGAGGGTGAGCCTCAAACTTGTCGAGGCCTCGTTCATCTATGTAGAGGCATTGTTAGACAAATCTACACTCGTGTACATTTGACTTGTATGTTAAACCTTTGATTATATTATATGATACTATTTGGCTTCGCTTATGATCATGTTTCTCTCTCTTATTGTGCTTATGGGAATTCAGCCTATTAGTCTTGATTATGGGGATTGTCATCTATTATGCCCATGTTATGCATGTTGGGGATTTGAGCGACTATGTGCTTATGTGGAAAGTCCCATAATCTCGGTATGTCCCCATAGTTGAATTTCCCTTTCCCAAGTCCCTTAGAGCTTATGTGTTTACCTTCCACTCTTCTGAACCGATGATGTGTGTAATGATTCTATGATGGCTTGATCAAGGGTTTTCGGGTCCTCTTTCGCCATGTCACATCTAGGCCCCCTTTCTAGGTCGTGACAGAATGGTATCAGAGCCCTAGGTTTATAAATAATCCTCGGAGTCCAATATGCCTCGTCAAGTAGAGTCTTATTCATGGGTGTGTTGTGCACCATACCTATGAATGAGAGGCTATGGCGACGTTTCAGGAATTTTCTCATTTCACTTCTTCCTTATGTCGTGCCATGGTATCTTATGATAACTTCTTCTAAACTTTGGTACGTTTGTCGCTCTTTCAGAAGATGCCTCCAAGGAGAGCTCCCCATGTCCATCCAGTGAGTCCAGCAGGCTTTGGCACTCCAGCCTCGAGGGTGAGGGATGTCGCTCATATGAGTCCGCCGGAATCCTATGGCCCTAAAGAAGAAAGGGTGCATGAAGCTAAGAGGGCCCGACTTGATGATGAATTCTCAAAAGTCAAGGGTGGTGGATTTGGCCGCTTCCAATAAGGCTAAGGTTCTAACAGGAGGGTTTCTACTAAAATGCCTCCTCCTAAGGCATAGACTGGGAATGGTCCCCAAACTCCTCCTTGTGACCGATGTGGAAAATGTCGTAAAGGTATTTGTAGAAAGGCCACGGATGCTTGTTTTGGATGTGGTAGCATGGATCATAAGGTCGGTCCAAGGAAGGTGAGGAGAGAACAAGTGGCTCCGATCAGAGGTGGACTAATACGACATCAGTGTGGTCTATGTGGGAAGAATCACGAGAGTGCATGTAGAAGAGCTCTGGATTCTTTCTTTGGGTGCGGTGGTTTGGACCACAAGGCCTCTAATTGCCCAAGGAAGGTAAGGAGAGACCAAGTGACTCTGATTGGAGGTGAACTATTACAACATCGGTGTAGTAAATGTGGGAGGAACCATTTCGGTGTATGTCGACAGGATCTAAGTACTTGTTTTGGATGTGGTAACGAGGGTCACAAAGTTGCGGACTGACCCAAGGTTGCTAAAGAAGAATCAAGGTCAACAAAAATATCAACAAGGAGGTGCATCTAGGGACAACGGGCTGAATGCATGGCACGGTCGGCAGGAACCAAAAAAGGCTCCGGACATAGTAACTGGTAAGTTGAATATTTTCAATTTGGTGTATTTTTATTAGCTTGACCCAAGTGCAGACTTGTGTTTTGTCATTTCCCTTTTGACTATTATTCTTGGTTTGAGTCCTGGATTTGGAGTGGAATAGTTATGGGGAGAAAGGTGGAGTTCTTCCCCAAGTGGGAGGGAGATGGTAAGACAAAGGTCATGGGGGATGCCGTTAATATGCTTTCCATAGGGAGTGTAGCAAATGTAAATCAGGGAAAGAAAGAGGTAGTAAAGGATATGCATCGTTTGACTAGGTTGGGTGTGAAATTGTCCGAATCCGACAATGGTGGTATCCTTGTGCAAAGTGGGTCTGAATCTTCCTTGGTAGTTGATGTTAAGGCTAAAAAGTATTTAGACCCGTCTTTGGTGGAATTGAAGAAGTTGGTTGCCGAAGGTAAGATTGGGGTTTTCTCCCAAGGGGGAGATGGTGTACT
>JBCEWC010019096.1:0-11602 GCA_038996855.1 Solanum aculeatissimum
TTCATGAATGATTTAATTGTTAATTGATTTATATATATATATATATATAATTTTATTTTTTTGGTCTAATATATATATAAAAAAAAAATTTAAAAAAATTATATAAAACTTTGGTTTTTCGGTGCACCGCGGTTTCGGGACCCTTACACCGAGAACCGAACCGAAGAATCGAAAAACCGAAATCAAACCGAAAAATCGAATTAGTTCGATTCGGTTCGATTTTTCGGTTTTCTGGTTTTTTTGCCCACCCCTAAATTCATCAACTATCACAACACAATCACAATCGTTAAACATCATCATCGCCAACTCGCCGCACCTCAACCCCTTCCACCAACTTTCATCACAACCATAATTATCAATCATACTATCATCATCATTTCGTGCTTACTAGCCTGTATCACCACTATCGATATTAAGTTATTTTCATCGATTGAGATATTTCATGAGATTAGTTACATAAACGAAAAAATGGAGTTGAGGTGGGGGGGGGGGGCGAGGGGAGGGTTACCAAATGATCAATCCACTTGTTGGAAAGTGTACCTGCAGAGTATGTCCTACTCTCAACTACTAGTAAAATAAAACTTTATTACAACATATAATTTATACCCACTCCCTAGCATTTCTTTAACTTTTGGTGGTCCATGACATAAACTTCACAGCAACCACGTGATTTGCGCGTGCCCATCCACCTAACAAACCAATCCCCATATTTATATTTTTGCAGTACACAAAAAGACCAAACACAAACCAAATTCTTACAACCTTTACATTGTCCAATGTCACACCTTGTCTCTTAAAAATCCCACCTAAGTGTTTGGTTTCATCCCAAATGTCTGAAATATCTCATATTCTATAGCAAAGACGATTACATACTCGAGATTCAATCCAAAAGTTCTTTTTAACTCACATAATAATACATGAAAAACTCAAACATCATGCCTTAGTTGACAATAAATTCCTAAATACCATAACAAATACCTTGAAAATAGAACATAATCTTCCACTATCTTAATATAATAATACAAACTACGAAAATAAGGAGAATTATACAACAAAATAGAATTGCATCAGCAGCAAGAAAATACATATTAAACATCATATATCTTCTGATGTAAAATAGAAAAAGATTGAGGACCTAAAATACACCTCATCCTCCAGACCATAACTTCAATTCCCACATTACAAAATACACACTAAAAGCCAACTCACATAATGGAACAACTACTAGGATTCTCATCACTAAACATATGAGTATTAGTAGCAGATTGATCAGCAGCAGCAGCAGCAGCAGAAGAGTAATAATAAGGATCAGCAGAGGTAGTGTATGGGGCTTGGCCATAGTTATTAGTAGTATTGTTATAGTAATAGCCAGTCACTGGAGGGATGAACGGAGACCGATTGTACATCATCTGAGGTGGTTGTTGCTGTTGATGTTGCATAGCATGCCTGTTTTGAAAATTCATAAGCGTTGGTGGATTGTACTGTTGTTGTTGGCCTCCATTGTTCATGTTCATTAGCATTGAGGCAGATGAGGGATGATGATGACCACCGGTAGCTAAAGATCCCGGTATAGCACTGCTTGGATGACCTTGAAAGCCTCCTCCACTGTTCAAGAATGCAGCAACATTGTTGTTACTAGTAGGAGTAGCACCATTGTTGTTATTCCCATGAAAACCAGCAAGATTCATCATTGCATTTATGTCATTTCCTCCCACCATTCCCATTTTCGCAGCCTCGCCAAGATTGACATTTGCACCTAAATGAGCAGCAGCAGCAGCAGCAGCAGCAGTATTGTTCATATTCATATTCATTTTCATAGCAGCCATTGTTCTTGGGTCAATGCCTCCGCTTCCGGGATTTCCCTTCATTGGCATATTCTGAATAGCGCCAGTTTTCTTGCCATTAGCAGCATTATTGTTGTTGTTAACTTTACCATTGGCCATAGCAGCTGCCATAGCTTTCTTTGCATTATTGTTAGCTTCAGCTTGCTGTCTAAGAAGAGCCATTTGTCTTGCTCCATCCATCATAAACCTCGCCTCTTCCTCAGTACAACCCTCGTCGTCCTCATCATCCTCATCAGGATAATCGATTTCCTCCTGCACATGATTGAACTTCTGCTGGTTCTTGATAATACCTTGTTGCTTCTGATTTTTGTTGTTCTTGTTGTTATCTTTGATGCAGTTGGGGTTTTGCTGTTTCTGAGTTTGATTAGTGTTGCTCTGAGACCAAAGCTCAGAATGTTTACCAGCCTTCACCAATTTTTTAATCAAAGTTCCAGAATCAACATTACCATAAACAGTCACTTTTTGCTGCTCAGAGTCTATGATTACTTGGAAAACACCTATGCCATAAAAATGGAAAAACAAAACAACATCAACTTCTAGTCTTTCCATAAAATGAATACATAATTAAACAATAATCACTCAATTCATTACTATTTCATCCCAAAAGGCAATGAAAAGTAGCAAGTGAACACCACAAAAAAAAAATGAAACTGAGAAAAGTTACAATCTTTACAACCATCTCAAAATTGTGAGCAAAGTAAAGCAAAGATAAAGACAGGCATGTTTAAATATAACAAAGCCCCAAAAGGCTCAGAAAAGTAAAATTTATCAAACATCAAAGTCGTCTTTTGATGAAAGGAAACAATATTCACTCAATTAATTACACTATTTCACCCCCAAAATGAAACTGAGAAAAGCTACAATCTTTACAATAATCTCAAAATAGTAGAAAAATTATGACAAAAGACAAGCAAGTTTAAAATTAATTAACCCCCAAAAGGCTAAACATCATCAAGTTCAAGTCTTTTCATGAGCTAAACACTAATCACTCAAATTTATTACTAAGCCAGAATGCAAGAAAAAGTAGTTAGTTAGTGAACTTTCAAGAATGAAACTGAGAAAAAGCTAAAATCTTTACAACAAAATCTCCAAAATAGTGAAAAAGGAAAGCACCTTCAATTCTCTGAAGGAGCTTCTTCACTTTCTGCTTGCAACCATCACAATGTATGTTCACTCTGAGCACACAAGTCTAAGAAAAAACAAGAAAATAGGCTTAAAGAATCATTAACCATAAAAAGGGGGTAAAGGGCAAAAGGCAAAACAAACAAGCAAATGACTTTACGAGAAAACAGAAAAAAACCCAACTTTTAAGAAAGGGCAAAAACATACCTGAATCTTGAGTAGCTTAAAGTCTTCATCTTTAGTCATTTCTTCAAAGTTCTACAAAAGGAAAAACAGTAAAATATAAACACAAAACTACAAATTTCTATATAAAATAGGCAAATGTGGGAGGGTCAAAACAGGCTAAATGAGTTTCAAGATTCTATCTTTTTTCACTCTTCACTCTTCTCTTCAGTTCAACTAAAGAAAAAACAAAGAAAGAGCAAATGGGGTTGTCCTTAAAAAAAGGGAAGAGACATTATTGTTTTACAAACAAAACAAAATGCAAACACACAAAAAACTGAAAAAAAGAAAAGTTCAAGACTTTACTTACAGAGAGAAAAAGGAGAAGTGTAGACTGAAGCAAAAGCTGTATAGTGAATTAGCTTTAACTCTGAATGGTGAAATGATGTGATTTAATGTTAAATACTGTGAAAAAGAAAGAGAAAAAAATTAATTTAAAAAAAAAAAAAATTGAAATGAAGGTGACTTGACAAGCTGACTTCTATCCCTGTCCTCTTTGTCACATGCTATATCTATCTACTCTATATCATATTATATAATAGGCATAATGCTTGACTTTAAGGAGTCATTTGAAATGAATCTTACAATAAAATGTAAAATTATTTTATTTCATGTTTAGTTAGAAATATTAAATAATTTTTAAATTATTAATTTCATTATTATTTTATTTATATGATCATCTTAAAATTTATTTTGAAATAATTTATTCTCAACCAAACGATACCTAATTGATACATATGCAGTCTAATTTCAATGTATATAAATATAAGTATCATTATTTATTAGATATTTGACAACAGACCATCACTAAGAAGAAGTAATTTTTTAATATTCTCTATTTTAATTTATTTCACTTTTTTCTAGTGTGAAGTTTAAGAAATTTTTAAAAAATTAAAATTATGGTTTTAAACTAAATAATACGTGAAATGTATTAAATATTTTTTTAAATATTATGATCTTAAATTAAATTGTCGTGTGAATTTTTTTTTTGGGGGGAGTGGGAGTTTGTATGTATTTGAGTGTGTGAATGTTAATTTTTCTGTGCACAACGGCTCTTTGTATTTGAGTGTTGCAAAATTCCAAATTTCAAAGGGATTTGTTTTTGTTCTTCTTTTTGGCTCTTTTCCCTTTACATCCTCTTCATAAAAGAACTTTGAAGTCCTCCTTTTTAAACTCGTTTTCTATATATGTATTGAATGTGATTAATTTAAATAGCTCATAAATCACTCAGAAGAAGTAACTCGCATTAAGTAATCTTGGTGCGATGAGCTCTATCTCAAAACATAAATCATTTACTTTTGTTGGTAAGACGTTTCGAATTTGAGACCTCCAACATAAAAGTCTCAAGCCCAAATTATTGACCACATCCGAATGATTAGAGATATCTCTATTTCTAATGTTTGAATTAAATACTACAAAAATACTTACCACTTCATCGTAATATCTTAAGATTTTTCATTACAAAACTAATAATATATCCTACTTGAAATAACCAATTCAGTTTGATCAATTCAGTCAATTTTCAAAGATCCATTGGTAAAAGTTACAATATATTCTTGTATAAGTACAACTAATTAATTTTAAAACTAAAAAAAGTAGAATAATAAAATGATTTTAATCAGAGATATGTTCAGTAAAAGTAAAAAAATATTGACAGAAAAATGTTGCATCACAAAATTCTGCAGGCAACAAGGACAATGAAATGATGGATCGTCTTTTTCTTTTTGGTTAATTCAGAATTATTAATAATAATATTCTTTTCTATTTTTACAACTTTTACTAAATTTCAAATACTTTATTCTGTTCACACAAATGGAAATAAAAGAAATTCATTTTGCTTATATTGTTGTTTCACTAATTAAAACAAAATAATACCAATTAATATGAAAATCAATAATATAATGAGAGAAATTATATTGATTAAACGCATAATTAACATATAACTAACACTTTCTCTTTCTGCTCGTAAATTTGATTCGAAATTTATTTAACACAATTTTTCAATTTTAATATGTGACATTTATGTATTTTATATATGAAAAAAGACGTGTAAAATACTCTCTTATCCTTGCGTGTAATACCACCAAAGGTGCAATAGGATGGTTGAAACTCACTCATTCATTGAATTATAATCATATATATATTATATACGAGTTATCGAGAAATGAAAAGTTTATTTTTATGAAAATTTCTATATATCCTAAAATCTAATTTATTTTTCCAAAATAACTTGCGAGTAAAGAAGAGAAAAAAAGATGCATTCACAGAAGGCATGAATCGAATTTGTGTAACGCGATTTATCTAGAGCATTACAAATACATTTTTCCTTTATATTATTTTATTTTATTTTATTTTATTTAAAAGAAGAAGTTCCTGATATCCACCTGTACAAACTCAGCTACAATGAAATTCGAGTTTTTTTAACTTGTACCAATATATAATTTAGATGTAATTGAACACCTAAACATATAATAAAGGATTTATATTAAGAATTTCTGTTTAAATTTTTCAAAAATGATTGCATAATATATATATACATATATATATATAACAAAAATAACGTTTAGCGGCAATAAATACGCACATTAACAAAAAGTGTTAAAGTTTTTACCAGCATTAGTCAATTATCATTGGATCTAACGTGCTTTAGGTAGTGACAAGACGGGGTCGAACCGTCATTTCAGGATTTGCAATCCGATACGTTTCCATTATGTTACCTAGCCAAAACCATTACCTCATGTGAGTCACATTCACTTGTCTAGGTAAAAGCATTTTTATATATATATATATATTGACACCTCTTGACTTCTACTTAATTTTATTTTTTAAAACTGTAATATCCCTGAGATAAAATTCTGACCTCTTCAGTAACTTTAGGGACATTTACAATGAGTGTTAATTACCTCCAAAAGAACATACTTAATTACAGTTACACTATTATCGTTAATTAATTACCGTTAAAGATCATTCGTTAATGTAATTATTAAACCTAAGATTTATATAAAATTTGGAAACTAAATTTTTAAAAGGAATATCCCTCCCAATCAATATTCACTTGATTTTTCATAATGCCAAAATGAGTGTGTAGTGAACATTAACCATGAAAGAATGTTTGTTCATGATGTCCATTCTTCATTCTTCAATAATTGCATATTCTATAAATTATGAATGAATGAATTCCTAGTCAATTTCATTATCTGACTGTCACCACAATAACCAAAAGAAGCCAAAATTTTAGCTGTGTTTTCTAGATATCTCGGTCGTCTCAAATTATCTATCATATATTTCTCTCACATATTGTTATTATTTTTATTTTTATTTTGTTTCATATTTAATATTTTTTAGTTTTAGAGATGATATTTTTGAGATGAAGATATTTTGGAAACAGTCTCTCTATCTCTATAAGGTAGTAGTAAGGTATGCGTACATTTTACCCTCTCCAGATCCATTTGTGAAATTTCACTAGGTATGTTGTTGAATATTTCTGTCACATGCTCATTAAAACAAATATTAAATAAAAGTGAGATCATTTACTATTTTAGCCTTGATTTATATTTTAAGATATCATCTATCTACATTCAATATTTCTTTAATGAGGTATTTTAACAATAACAAATAACCGATATAATCTCACAAATAATATATATGTAGAATAGAATGTATCAGATCTTACACATACCTTCTGCAAGATAGAGAATGTTTATAATAGATTCTCAACTTAAACGAAAAAGAATTCGAGATATCACAATAGATAATTAATATCCCTAATTTTATCATGAAATCTAAAATGACAAATAGTAATTCAAGATAATTATTTTTATAAATCATGATAAATAATTTTAAATGGAGAAAAAAATATTTTTCTCAATTTTAAATTTTTGAAAAAAGAAAAGTATTTTTTTAATTATAATAATATGTGGCTTTAGAGAAAAAGGTTGAATTCCTTTTTGACCTCTAATTTTTATTTTTACTTCTCGTAACTTTAAATCCATTTTGTTTTTTTCTTTCGTCAGAACAGTTTTTTGTTCAGTCCATCACGTGAAATTTATTGTGCTACAGTATAATAAAAATATCTTTTTTAATTACATTTGATATTTATAAAAAAAAATCGATTAATTTAAATTCATGATAAAACGTATTTGGAAATAGTAATCCTACAAAGACTCGAAACAAAAATTTTTAATGTGAAAATGATAATTTTATTCACTGTATTATATCTTTTGGCGTAATAAATATGTTGATTCAGTCACATAATTATAATTTTTTAAAATAAATAAATAAATAAAGTGGTCTATTACTTAATTTTAAAAGATTTGAATTTTGAAAAGTAGGTTTTACAATTAGTTCACTTGAAATATTATTTTATTTTCAACTGAAATTCATGTTTAAACTTTGTATATTAAATAAAAAGTTCACTTTGAAGTTTCATCTTCTAACTTTATTTAAAGACCAAATTAAAAAATTGATCAGAACAATGAGGGAATTAATTACTATTATAGTATTAATATGTTATGGGTTATACATATAAAAAATAAGTGCATAATCGTAAACATGAATTGTTTTGATATCATCTGTAACGATTCAATCATTATTGTGTCAGAGTTGTCGATGTGAATCAGAGTTAAATTGAGTTTAGGTAAATTCCAATGAGGCGAAGCAAACTTCGGTGTTTAATCTAGGCGAATCTCATACGGTGGAGCAACCCATCTTTAGATAGAGAAGTCTCACATCGATAAAATACTGAAAAAATATTAGATATATAAGTAAATATATTTTACCTACTAGTGACGTGTTTTCATACCATGCGAGTCTAGACGTAAAACAAACAATATCACTAGTGAGCTGGATGGTTATTATATTATTAAGATTTTCAATAAAATATTTTTTATTCCAATTACATTGGATGTCAAAAAATGACTGAACAAGCATGAAATTTTTTACTTTATGAAACAACTTTTAAGACAAATAGGAAATATTATTCTCTTTTGTTGACCCTTTTTTGTTGGGGGTTGAGAAAAAAAAAAGAATCTTGAATAAAATAATAACAAATTCTATACTACTTTTATATTTACATAATAAATAAAAAAATATACTAATAACAGTATGGTCAAAAGAAATACTAACAGAAATGACTTTTATATGAATTTATTTTTATTTATTTACCCATACTTAGTACTGTATTCTCCATGTTACATTATTTAAATGCCTTCTAAAAATAAGAAGAAAAAAATCAAGTACTCAAAGTTGACTGAAAGAAGAGAGTCCAAAAGAAGAAATAATCTTCTATTAATAATTGACTCAAAATGGTATATTAAAAATAAAGAAATTCCAGAAAGCAAAGTTCATATTTTACCCTTTTTTGTTTAATTGCCCTAAAAACACTTTTTATATAATTTTAATAAAGAGATTTGATATCAATTATATGCATATAAAAAATTATTATTAATCATATATAAATAGTATAACTTGTCGTTGAAAGAGGTTCAGACTTTGAATGAACCACTACCAAAGGAATAGCTTCGCCCTGAAAGGCACACTATAATTAAAAAATTATTTTAAAGAGAGACTCGATGAAATAAACATATTACTAATATAAATACTAATTATAAATTTTGTTAGATGATTTGATATATATAATCTTATTTATATTATGATGTATGAAACTTAATTATTGCTACCAAAGATGTGGTACAGATGAAGTTGCTCGTCCTTTAATCAAAGATCTAGATTTTGAGTCATGGAATGGAAAAATCCTTGATAGGGAGTGTTTTTCCCTAAAAGGGATCCTATGCGGTACGAATTCAAAGGTAATCGGGCTTCAATATAAATATTGAATATCGAATTGGAAACTATTTTTTTTAAATTATTTAAATTTTTTAATTTTAGAGTTAGTGTACTTAGGAAGATGAGAAATATGACTGACTTGTGAATAAAGCTACATTGGCTCTCTATCCAAAGAGTTTGTTTTTGTGTCTGTGAAGAGACTTTAAAACAAGACATTTTGGAGGCAACAGCAGGGTTAAGACACCAGACATAAGCTGCACGCAAATTCATAAAAAAATAAAATAATGCATAGTACTATTTTCGATATTCGTATAGAAAAATCGATTAATTTAAATTTATACAGTATAATATACGGGGAAAATACATTCTGAAATAGTAAAGTTTTTCATATTCGAAATCTCTAATTAAAGATAAAGAGGTTATGTTCATGGCACCACAATTTGCCGATGGTGATCTGTAACTACCAGTGAAGGATCTATATAGTACTTACAGGGTTCATCCGAATCCCCTTCGATGAAAAATTATTCTTTTTTATATGGTAAAATAGTTTTTTAATGTAGATATAATAGATGTTGAACCTCTTCGATTAATTCGTGTGTCTATTTCTTAAAACTTTAATTCCTCTTAAAAAAAAATTTGAATCCGCTTCTAATAACTACTCCCCTGCCTATTGTAAGTCTGTTTTTACTAAATTTTACCACATAAAATAAGACGAAAGAATTGTATGTAAATTATGAATTGGTATAATAGGTCAAACTCTAATATCATTTAAGTTTCGAGTTTAACTCACCCCAAAACGAACTTCTTAGGTGAAAACTGTCCAAGATTCGAGAAACTAACATTTCATTGTCGACAACTACGAAATAACTAGTGGATAGTTTTAAATTTTTCATTCGATATCGAATATTAATTGGAGTTCGATTAATTCAATTTCACTTCGCATAGGACTCATTCAGGAGAATCACTTTCTTTCGATCAAGCTCAAATCCATGACTTCTCATCTTCATCATCATTTATTTAACTTATCATTTCAAAGTCAAGAAAGCAAAATCAACAAATACATGATACATCAAAATGATGTACTAAACAAAAATCCAAAATATGATGTGAGAATTTTTAGCGAGAGGAATTTTTGTATATACCTACTCAAAAATATCTTAATTATGTTTTATAACTATCATATATTTCTCTATATAATTGGTGAACAACGTCTGTATAATTCGCTATACAATTCGCAGTGTTTGTATATTTCGATATATAATCTGATTCACGTACTACGTTTATATAAATCGCACAAATTATACAAACTCAAACTGTAATTATAGCTAGTTATTTGCCACGATCCGTAATTAATTCAAACTATAACTATATTAGTTAGTTAACTAGTATATCTCTACTTATCCGCGTAATTTTTCCTTTTAGTAAAGAAACAAACATATTGGGCTGAGAATTGGATTCCTTTTTGGTACATAATTGTGCAGGCCCAAGTGGCCCACTATTTATAATTGTCTGATTTAGGGGCCCAAAAATGATTTGCTTTGGATATTGTTTAAAGCCTAAAAAGGTGGAAGAAGGTTAAGGAAATGACTAATCAATTGTCAGTACAAACTAAGTCAATAAGTGAATTAAAAATATTCTTTGACCCCCCAAACAAAAAGAAAAATCCAAATAATATTTTCAGTCCAAAATTCATTGATGATTTGTGATACGGATGTCTTCACATAATTTTTAAATATTTAAATTTTAAACTCAATGGAGATTTGTTGGGCTTCAATAATTAGCCGAAGTGTTATATGAGAAGTAAAAATCTAAGATATTAACTTTAAATCAGAAATTTCACCAAGCATATTGAATAAATATTATAATTTTTTGACAAATGATATTCAGTTAATCATACTATAGTTCCAATTGGGATAAAAAGCAACTTTAATATCATATTATAAGCAACTTCTACTATAATTTTTTTCCCTTTTAAATGCAACATCAAAAGAAGCACGGGTGGAACTAGAATTTTAATTACAAATCAAAATTCAATAACTTTACCTAATACTTTGTATGCATTATGAAATCCATTGAATATAAGTATATAATTTTATCTAAAATTCAATAAGCTACTTTTTTTTTGAAAAAAAAAAAATTCAAAACTTATAAACTTTAAATTATGTACCTGACACTCCAAAAGAATGAGGATATTAAAGAGTAGGCCCCTCTAGCTGTTGATAGACAACTCAATTTTTGTTTTTTTTCCCTAAGTCAAGTCCTCATGTATATAGACAAAACATAGTATATACCCTACATACAAGAGACATAGTTCTAGTTGTTACAAAATGTCCCTCTTTTGGAGAGCAATGAAATTGTTGTATTTTTTTGAACATTCAATTGTCCTGTTTAACAATAATAACATACCCGTGAAATTTCACAAGTGAGGTCTGAAGAGAGTAAAAATGTACATAAACTTTATAGCTATCTCATAGATATAGAGAGACTATTTCCGAAAAACCCTCGTCTCAATTGTGCTGTTAAGTAATAGTAAATTACAAGAGGAACAAACAAAAGGAGCAAATTGCCATGTATTTACATAACTAAATTACTAAAGATGTTTCTAAAGGACATGCTTTAGTAGAATATAT
>JBCEWC010019097.1:0-11601 GCA_038996855.1 Solanum aculeatissimum
TTGAAATTGGATTTTTGGCTGACTTGTCTTGGTGGGGATAAGACGAGTGCCATCACGCCCATTTTTGGGTCGTGACACCTCACATACCTTGCTTAAGCAGATGAGTTTAAGAAGAATTTTGTTTGAAATTGGAACCCCAAATTGAATCCTAGTATGAATTCTTGAAGATGAGACTTGGAGAGTGTTTTAGGACTTGGATTTTGAGGGAATATGTGTTAGACTTGAATGGGAGGGTTAGTAAAGCATAGGAATTGATTTAGGGTAATATTTTAGTCATAAAACATGCCTAGGAGTTTTAGGAAAGGGGGAAAAGACCCCCCATACCCTTATTAGAATGCACCAAAAAATGGTGCAGGTGCAATTCACGGAACCACCTTCAGGGTTGTGGTGCGCACCATGGACCGTGAAGGGTTTTGTGGTTTGCACCCTTAGAAAAACTCTTGTGGAAAGGCTTCACTAAAATGGGCATAACTTCTTGCTCCGAACTCAAAACTAGGTAAAACTGGATGTGTTGGAAAGATAATTTAAAGAACTTTAATTTGGTAGGTCATGGGGCACCTAATTAATTTTGTGCTAAGAGATATAACCATTTGAAGTTGACCCTTATACTGATTCTTGTGAAAAACTTAGCCATTGGAATTCCTTTGGACTTGGCTTGGTGTAAGATCTTCATAATGACCACAAACCACATACATAAGCTTGGATTGAAGGCTTGAAAGTGAATTTATCTTGAGCTTGAAAGTTTCATGGAGATCCTTCGATTAGAGCTTGAAAAGAGGATTCGGAACATATTTTAAGTGAGTGAATGAGGGACCAAGTGTTATGGAGCATAAAGTGATAGACATAGTATATGAACTGATTTGGGAGGTTAAAGAACTGGCCCCACTTAAACAGACCTTGAAAGGTCACCTGGATACCTTCACGAAGGCACTTCACGAGTCGTGAAATGCACCACGGCTCGTGGTGCCCTCTGTGGAGTGAATTTGCCACTAGTTCAAGGCAAGGGGCTCACCACGAAAGCCCTTCACGTGGTGTGGTGTGCACCACGGCCCGTGAAGTGTCACCCTCAACTGGACAGCCCCTTTTCATGCTAAGGCAACCTCCACGAGCCCTTTCATGGCTAGTGGTGCCTTCCACGGCTCGTGAAGGGATCCTTGGAAGGTACTCTTGGCCAAAATCCTTGGAGAAACTATGTCCAACCTTGTTTTTTCCTTACAAAGTCAAGCTACTTGCAAAATTTCTCCCAAAAATAAAATTTATAGCCTTGATCTAATCTTACGACTTGTGGGGTATTACATTTACTCCTATTGAATTATATCCATCTGTCAGCAATGATGTCATTCAAGTAACTTTTCTTGTTGTCAAACATTGGATCTTTATCTATGATCAATTTCTTTGAGTTAAGATGATTGAAAGATACCTCAAATATTATATATACTACACATAATAATATTTTTTTTGGACATGTCTGAATCATATAAATACCATGATAATTGCTTTTAAAATATGGCATGCTCCAATCTAAAAATTTGCCTCAACAAATCATTGGACGAGCACAAAAGTAACAACAAATTTATTATGATTTTTTAATACAAATTAAAAATAATAACAATAATTTCCTTAAGATTGTTGTTCAACACGTATTACTAAAATACTTAGAACAAAAATTTTTGTAGTACAAATTTTTTGTAGAACAAAAATTTTTATAGTACAAATTTTTTGTAGAACAAAAACTTTTGTAGTACAAAATTTTTGTAGAACAAAAAGTTTTGTAATACAAAACTTTTATAGGAAAAAATAACTTTTGTAAAATAACTTTGTGAAAATAATCACAAAGATTCTAACAAGTTTTCAAAACTAGAAACTAAAACTAGTATTGAAAACAAAATCTATACAAAAAAACAGAAATAAAATTGACAAGAAGAAAATCGAGCCCATTGAAAATGCAGTGTTTCCTTAAGGAAATTATTCCCCTCAAGTATCCGAGGTTAGTGGAATATATCCTCCCAGGATAAAACGATCCCACTCACCGATGTGTTGCTACCTAAAATCACGATATCAGTGAACCACTCAATAACAGTAAAACACACTAGAATTTATTTACATAAAAGAAGAAGAAGTCAAAAAATTTGTTATAGAAATAAAAGGAAAAAATTCTTTATATATAAAGAACAAAAGGTATTTATTATATCTTACCAAAAATATCACAACCATTTATGAAGATCACAACTTTTCAAAAAAATTATAACTCTTTCATTTGTCATTCAACTCCTTTCAAACTCAGCAATCTATACACGCATACGACATAGGATATTGCTAATGTTTACCTGGTCTATGCTTTTTATACATACTTAATTCCCACTTGATACAAAATCAATAAACAAATAGTTTAAGACACACCCACCATCTTCTCCATCTCCTATTAAATACAAATCTCCCCATTTTGTCTTTGAGAAATCGCTTCAGACATTTTACAGTCAGGTGCCATGCATTTATCCTTTCATTTACCCAATACTCGCATTTCAAATTAAATTACTATACAGTTGTATTTGTTCTCCGCTTATATCATCTTCACAAGCTGAGAATAGCCTACATGTGGAGACAGTGGCGGCACCTCAAAAATGCCATTTCCCTCCCAAATCGTCAACCAACGTCGGGACTACTCTTTCTTCTTCCGTTTTCCTTTCCTTGTGAATTACTAATTGCTCTGTTTCTCTCACCCTTTTACTGCCTGATGACTTCATCTCAACACCATCATTCTGTTGCTTAAAGTTAGCAACTTCAAGAGGGAAATTCAATATTGCCTTGCTGCCTCTGAGCTTAAACGCCGCCCTGTCATATGCCTTAGCCGCATCCACAGCGGTATCGAAGGTTCCTAACCAAACCCGGGTCCCCTTTCGGTTTGGGTCACGAATCTCCGCCGCAAACTTCCCCCAAGGTCTCTGCCTAACTCCCCTGTAATGCTTCGTCTCGCTGTGGCCGATAGGCTTCGAGGGTATATCAATGTTTAGAGATGGCTTGCGTTCGTTGAAGTTCCTTTGCTTCGAGCTGATAGGAATAACATCTGGTTTTGCCTCAAACTCCAACTCTGTTTTTGAGCTAATACGAAACAAGCTTGAGATATCATCAAGATTTGAACTCTGACTTGTCTCAAAAGAGAAACAAGTCTGGTCCAGAGGTTCACAAGTTTGGGAGCAGTAATATTCCATGAAAGCAACATCGTCATCATCAAGAAGATGCCCCCTACAAGTTTCTTGTGGTGAAGACATGTTTTTCTTGTAATCAAACAAAAGAATTTCGTGTTGGAGAAACTAGCAAATGTCAACTATATATGTTCAAATTCAAAGTAAAAGGGAATATTGAGTGGAAAAAAGAGTGTGTGGAGGACCTTTATAAAGAGGAGAAATGAAGAGATGAGGTTTCTTACGAGCTTTCTCACGTGGACAAAGGAAGCATCCAAAATCTTAATCCACATTCATACTTTATCGCTTCACTAACAATAAAATAAGGGGCTCTTGATTCTTATAAGAATAGTGTTCAATAAATGTATTACTAGTACTGGAATTGGATTACTTTTTATGCTCTATTTAATTTAGTATATTAAAATTAGTATTCATCTTAATTTTTTTTAATTTGTTTAAAGATGTATCTTTTTTTTTTTTAATTATGTAATTTTAACTTTCTTCAAAACATGTTTAAAATCACAAGATAAAAAAATATATTGATATATTTTATACATCTTTAATTAAAGATTATAAGATTCAAAAATATTTTTTATTTTCTTAAACTTTTTGTCAAGCTAAAAGCAGCCAAATAAATCAAAACAGATGGAGTATTTATTACATAAATACACTTATATATATTGTAGAAAGGATGTGAAAGAAGTTTTGAGAAGCAATTTTTAATTTTAACCATGCCAATAATACACGCATAAAAAATTCTAGCATTACAAATATCATGATTTGTAAATATATTAATTATATATAGCATAATATCAAATAGAATGGGTATTAGAACAAATTAAGCTAATACATATATTAATGCATCCTAGTAAACTATCCCCAAGTATTTAAGGATGGTGTGGTAATATAAATTTAACTTTCAAACAAATAAAATATAAATTTTGTTTCAAATTTAATCTTGAATATCTTACTTTATGTTATTAAATTTGGCACCGTAAGGTGGGATAAATTGATCGATGAACTATAGTTGTAAGACTATAATCCGCGAATAGCTTAACTTATGAATAAAATAATCC
Source organism: Solanum aculeatissimum (assembly GCA_038996855.1). Taxonomy (NCBI): domain Eukaryota; kingdom Viridiplantae; phylum Streptophyta; class Magnoliopsida; order Solanales; family Solanaceae; genus Solanum; species Solanum aculeatissimum. The sequence continues at coordinate 4,259 of JBCEWC010019097.1, forward strand.
TTAAGACCCGTTTGGCCATGAGTCTTTTCATTTTTTCTGAAATCTTTTTGTAGTTAGTTTATTTATCAACGTTTGATCATAAAAAGTTTAATTTTTAACTTATTTCCTATATAAAAATGTTCTAATTTAAATTATACTTCATGTTTAAATCATATTTTTTATTGTAATTGGAAAAGTGCATTCAAGCAACCACATTTTATTTACAAATTTATAATTAAAGATAACTTGTATCTTCAAACATTTTAAATAAGGTGGAAATTTTTATGAATAGTATGTAGTAGTTTGTATATGTGATGTGATATAATCTATAACATAATTTGACTATCTACTCTGGGATACTACTATTCTAAACCAAATTTGCTTGTATTTTTTGATAAATTAATCAACAATAACATACCCAATGAAATTTCACAAGTGCGGTCTGGGATGATAGAATGTACCGCGGATCTTATTACTATCTCATAGAAGTAGAGAGACTGTTTCCTGGGACATAAATCAAATTGAATGATTTTACTAGCTTTTAAAAATTGAGGGACATAAATTATATTTTTTTAAAATACATTCAAAATTTTGACACAAAAAGCACGAGTAAACACAATTTCAACTTTAATAAATTTTTAAATAAAATGAATAATATCTAATTTTTATGGCATACGCTAATCTGATATAATAAAATATAATTAATTACTGTTACTTGGAACACAGTGTTGATATGTGCTATTTTGGTCCTTTTCTTAGCTCTCTTTTTCAATGGTGGATGAGCCTGTCTTCCAACAATGATCCAACTTAGCTTCCAGCCAGCTTCTATATTATCAACAAATATTTAATGATAATATCTTCTTATAATTTTAAGTAACTTAATTGCTTTAATAGTTTTTACTCTGTTAGCTAATGACCTAATAGATCTTAAGCTTTTTAAATACATGCATACATAACTATTTAAATAAGGAGTTGCGTCATCGCTAATATAATAATTATCCAATTTAACTTTTTATGACAGTTTATTTACTGTTTGTTACAGGTTATCAGTCAATGATATGAAATATCTTTTTTATTTAAAAAGTTTTCAAACAATTTACTTATAAAAATATATTTAAATTGTCATTGCACATAGTTTTACCTCATTAAATGAGGCACATCTGAACAGGAAGCCGCTTGCAAACATAAAACATAGCACGTGAATTGACCAAAAGCCAAAAGGACCCAATCACTCGACTTTATTGTTCCTTTCGAAAAATACTTTTCAACGGCGCTTTGTAAGTAATTAGTAATAAAAATTCCCAGCAATTGACGAAATAAATATTTATTAATATATAAGTATAAGATAAATATTAATAAATATTATTCATATTGATAAATTTTAAATGGTAATGATTAAATGATTTTAAATTTTTAGGTCAAACATAAATTATAATATATACTTATGCGGTAATAAATCATCTCTTTTTTTTTTTCTCAAATCTAATATGAAAATGTCTATTTAGATATCTTTAACTAAAGTATTTTTCGTTGATTTTTACTAAAATAGTTATAAATATACACAAATATTATTGACACTCAAGATAATAAAGTTATAATTAAAGAAATATAAATTGAAAATTAAATATCATAGTTAAAACAGATTTCATAATTTTCAAATAATTATGCAATAATTAAATTAAAATGGAACAAAAAAATAATTTTTATTTTTTAAAAAATGCCCCTGCCGAAGCCCTTATCTAATAAGAGAATGTTTAACAAATTATAAGGAGATAATACAAATAATAATATAGGTAATGTTATGGAATCAACAAAAGTATTACCAAATAACTACCAGTTTCTAACTAGAATGAACCAGGAAGTGAAAGTAGGGAAAATACTTTTATATCATTCTTTTTGAGACTTTCTTTGTATATGTGAGCTACCTCACTTATAAGCCATATATACATCAAAAGTAAAGTAACTATTAGGAGGATACTCTTACAATGAATAGAGTTGGAAATCCTTAAGATAAGCCACTAATAACCACACGTGGAGGGCTTTCTTGCTAAGTGGCATGGAAGAGCTTACTTGGTAAGCTAATACATGGACAGCTAATTGTTATTGGCAAGCTAATACATGGACAGCTAATTGTCATTTCATCACACTCCCCCTTAGAAGTTCATGTAAAAGATAATTTTAATTATCCTTAATACGCATTATTGGTTGTCTTATTAAAAACCTTATCAGGGAAAATCTAGTGGGATAAAACTTTAGTTAAGGAAAAAAGAGTACAACGCGTATTCTACTCCCCCGGCCCTGTTAAAGGTCACGATCCAGCAGTGAAGTCTTCGCATGTCAATCTTGTGTACCCATCTTCTCCAGAGTTGAGGCTGGCAAAGCTTTGGTGAATAAATCTGTTGGATTATCACTTGAACGTATTTGTTGTACGTTAATATCATCATTTTTTTGGAGATCATATGTGAAGAACAATTTTGGCGAAATGTGCTTCGTTCTATCTCCTTTTATGAAGCCTCATTTTAGCTGAGCTATGCATGCTGCATTATCTTCAAATATGACCGTGGGTACTTTTGCACCATTCCCCAGGCCACATCTTTCTTTGATGAATTGAATGATTGATCTTAACCATACACATTCTCGACTTGCTTCATGAATCGCTATTAGCTCAGCATGATTTGAAGAAGTGGCAACAATTGACTGCTTCGTAGACCACCACGATATAGCAGTTCCTCCGTATGTAAATAGATATCCTATTTGAGATTGAGCTTTATACGGGTCTGATAAGTATCCTGCATCTGCATAACCAATAAGATCTGTACAATCTTTGTTAGTTTAAAACAGACCCATATCAACAGTTCTTTTTAGGTATCGCAGAATCTTCTTGACACAGTTCTAATGTCTTCGTGTTGGAGAAGAGCTATATCTTCCTAGCAAATTGATAGAAAATGTTATATCAGGTCTTGTTGTATTTGCAAGATACATTAGTGCACCAATAGCATTGAGATATGGTACTTCAAGACCAAGAAGCTTTTCATTCTCTTATGGAGGTCGGAACGGGTCTTTATTCACTTCAAGTGATCGAACAACCATTGGAGTACTCAATGGATGTGCTTTGTCCATGTAAAATTATTTTAAAATTTTATCGGTATAGGCAGACTAGTAGACAAATACCCCATTGGCTAAATGTTCAATTTGTAGACCAAGACAAAGTTTTATCTTTCCGAGGTCTTTCATTTCAAATTCTTTCTTTAGATATTCAATTGCCCTTTGAACTTCTTCAGGAGTTCCAATGAGATTTATGTCATCAACATAGACGACGAGTATAACAAATCTCGATTTTGTCTTCTTAATAAAGACACAAGGGCAAATGACATCATTTATATGACATACATTTAACAAGTACTCACTAAGATGGTTATACCACATGCGTCCTGATTGTTTCAAACCATATAATGATCTTTGCAATCTGACTGAGAACATTTTCTGAGATTTAGATTTACATGAGTAAGACAATTTGAATCCTTATGGAATTCTCATATAAATTTCATTATCAAGTGAACCATAAAGGTAAGTCGTAACTACATCCATCAAATGTAATTCAAGATTTTCATGTACGGCTAAACCGATGAGATATCGAAGGTTATTGCATTCATAACAGGTGAATATGCTTCCTCATAGTTAACACCAGATTTTTGAGAGAATCCTTGTGCAACAAGGCGTGCCTTGTATCTTACAATTTTATTTTTATCATTGCACTTTCGCACAAAAAACTCATTTATAGCCAACTGGTTTCACACCATCAGGTGTTTGGACTACAGGTCCAAAAACTTCACGTTTAGCAAGTGAATTCAATTCGGATTGAATTGCTTCTTTCCATCTTGACCAATCACATCTTCGTCGACATTCTTCGACAGATTTAGGCTCAAGATTTTCATTATCTTGCATAAGGTCAAGTGCAACATAGTATGTAAAAATATTATCCACTGTAACTTTTGATCGATCTAAATTTATGCCTTCACCGAAAGAACTTATTGAAAGTTCTTCATTCACTTGAATCTCGGGTTCACTGATTTCTTCAGGAACATCTGGATTAATTAGTTCTTGGACCTTTTCATGAGATTCTTTTTATAGCATCATCTTTATCATTTCGCATGCTTCTTTTTCTCAAATTTTTATCCTTTAAACCCAACGGTCTACCACGCTTCAGGCGTGTTTGGGATTCAGAAGCTTTGATACTAGCAGATGGTCCTTTTGGGACATCAATTTGGATAGGCACATTCACTGCAGGGATATGTGATTTAGTTATCCGTTTTAAATTAGTAAATGCATCTGGCATTTGATTCGCTATTTTATTGTAAGTGGATGATCTTCTGGACCTCGTGCTCACATATACGGGTACATGGATCAAAATGAGATAGTGATGAAACTTTCCAGGCAATTTCCCTTGTGAGGTCCTTTTCTTCCCCTAACTGCGGGAAAGTTGTTTTATAAAATTGACAATTTGTAAATCGAGCAGTGCACAAGTCTCCAGTCCATGGCTCAAGGTAACGAATGAGAGACGGGGAATCAAAGCCAACATATATCCCCAACCTTCATTGAGGTCCCATCTTGGTATGTTACGGTGGTGCTACAGGCACGTATATCGCATAACCAAAGATTCGTAAATGAGCAATATTTGGCTCATGATCTAAGACTAATTGTGACGGAGAGTACTTATTATAGTTAGTCGGTCTGAGATGAACCAGGGTTGTTGCATGTAAGATAGTGTGACCCCAAACCGTAGTAGGCAACTTTGCCTTCATAAGCCGTGAGCGTGCTATCAGTTGGAGGCGCTTAATAAATGACTCTGCAAGGCCATTTTGAGTATAAACATGAGCAATAGGATGTTCAATTATTATTCTAATCGACAAACAATAATCATCAAAAGCTTGGGATGTAAATTCTCTAGCATTATCAAGTTGAATGGCCTTAATAGGATAATCTGAGAATTGCATCCTTAATCTTATTATTTGTGCCAATAATTTTGCAAACGTCAAGTTGCGAGATGATAAGAGGCATACATGAGACCATCTCGAGGATGCATCGATTAGGACCATGAAATATCTGAATGATCCACTAGGTGGATGAATGGGTCCACATATATCCTCGTGTATACGTTCTAGAAAATCAGGGGATTCCATGTCAACCTTCAGGGGTAATGATTTGGCAATTAACTTGCCTTGATAACAAGCAACACATGAAAATTCATCATTAGTAAGAACTTTTAGGTTCTTTAATGGATGTCAGTTGAGTTTTCAAGAACTCGTCTCATCATTATTGATCCAGAATGACCTATTCGGTCATGTCATAGCACAAAAGTATTTAAATCAGTAAACTTCTAATTTACGATTGAATGTGCTTCAATTGTACTCATTTCGGCATAATATAGACCAAAATATAACATTGGCAATTTTTCCAGAATATGTTTTCGGCTTGAGACACTCTTGGTTATACAAAGATATTCAATATTTGTTTCATCTAGTGTCTCAACATGATACCCATTTCGGCGGATATCTTTGAAACTTAACAAGTTCCTTGGGAATTTAGAAGAGAAAAATGTATCTTCTATAACAAGTTTCGTCTCCTTAGATAAAAATATAGTAGCTCTTCCGGAGCCTTCAATCAGTTTTGAATTACCAAATATTGTAGTAACATTTGCTTTTCTTCTAATCAAGTACGAAAAGTATTTCTCGTCTTTGAAAATGGTGTGAGTTGTTCTACTATCAATTACACAAATATCCTCACGATTGATCATTGATCCAAATAAAATTTGAGGCATATCCATATTTTTCTTTTTACCTGTCTAAAGTGATTTGAAAACAAACAGAACTTCGTGTTGATAACGTGTTATGAAATCAACAAAAATATTACCAAATAACTACAAGTTTCTAACTAGAATGGACCGGAAGTGAAAGCAAGGAAAAACCTTTTATATCATTCTTTTTGAGACTTTCTTTGTATATATAAGTTACCTCACTTATAAGCCATACATACATCAAAAGTAAAGTAACTATTAGGAGGATACTCTTACAATGAATAGAATTGGAAATCCTTAAGATAAGCCACTAATAGACACTAATAACCACACGTGGAGGATTTTCCTCCTAAGTTGCATGGAAGAGCTTACTTGGTAAGCTAATACATGGACAACTAATTATTATTGGCAAGCTAATATATGGACTGCTAATTGTCATTTCATCACAGGTAACATATACATCTTATTTGTATATAGATGTGGCAAATAATCATTCGCTTAATATATTCAAGTCTCAGTTTACTATTCATCTGCTTATTTATTAGGTCATTGTCCCTCAAAGTCCGAGTTAATATCTAGTTCAATTAATAATTAAAATTTTTGTCCAAATAATTATAACTTTCTTATTTTAATTAATATATTATTTATAATCATAATTAAAAAAAATATATCAAAAATACGTCTAAATTATTCCATTTTTTAAAATTTCATACTTAAACTATTAATTTCATATCTAAAACTATTACTCATCATCTCACCAGACTATTTATTTGCATACAACGTCAACTCCAATAAAGGCTACTTGCATACAACGTCAACTCCAACAAAGGCAATCAACCATCATCCAAAGGGTTGTTTCCTTTTATCACCTAGGAATTATCTAGGTTGCTGCCTTTTTGTCCTTTTATTAGTGGTAATTCTTTTGTGGCTAATTTTGCATAATTTTTTCTTGTAATTTTACATTGGAAGTGTTATTTTAATTACTATTTATTGTGCTAAAGAATTAGGTTCTTCATCATTAAACAAAAAAATAACATTTGCAAAATATACCCAACTCAAAAGAATTTTATTATGAAAAATACCTTACTCAAAAAAAAAAAATCATAATCTTTCTTGGTAGGAATTATTTTACATATAAACTAAAATCTCAATAATTTTAAATTACAACCCTATAATCAAAAAAGTATTAATTAGCATCTCTCACCCTTGAACCGAGTGAAAAAAAAAATCCTTCTAAACAAAACTTCTAATACTCAAAACTTTCAATATAATACTTCTATAAAAAGTATTCCTTCTTTTTTTATTTATTTATTATTTTATGTGTTTCTTGTTCTTTTGGTCCATCTTATTCTAATGAAAATAATATAAATTTAAATTTGGAATAATGAAAATAATATAAATTTAAATTTTTTAATTATTAATAAAATAATTTTCAATCACATAAATATCTAAATAATTTTAGATTACAAATTTTAAAAATTCTTTTTTTAAAATACGGAAAAGGGTCAAAATTGCCCCTGAACTATGCAAAATAGACCACTTATATCCTCCGTTAGATTTTTGGACCAAA